>JAPQWV010001340.1:0-95085 GCA_027422505.1 Craterostigma plantagineum | reverse complement strand
ACAGGTCCCGTGTAAATTCGCACAGGTCCGTGTAAATTCGCACAGGTCCCGTTAAAATTTGCACAGGTCCCGTGTAAATTCGCACAGGTCCCCTGTCAATATTCATACCAAGTAATTGGCTACAATGTGTTTACGTATAAATTAGGTTGTGATGAAGAAGCAGTTCGAAACAGTGGACGAGTTCCTGATTGCCGACCTGCGGTGAGCTCGTTATACAGCGACGCCAGCGAGTTGATAAGAAACTGTCTTAACCAGGAATGAGTATCAGTTTTTTTGTGCCTCGAGTCCGTTCGGCCCGCCTTGTTAGGCCGAGCCGGATTTTAAGCTCTCGCTCCAGTTGTTGTGGTTCCTCATCCAGAGGCGACCACTCTGCACAACCGCGAAGAGCTCTGGATGGTTGTTGGCAATAGGCCACTCCGATTTTCAAAATCGGATTACTGCCTAATTACGGGGCTGAAGTTCGATAGCCCGATACCGGCGGTGAACGAAGACGAATCATTCGCGATGAACATTTTGGCGGTAGAGCCCAAATTCGCTTGTCTCACGTCAAGATTGCGTTGGAGGGCTTGTCTGGCGACGAAGAACGTAGGACGACGAGAAGCTGAAGTTGGCGAACGTCTACTTCGCCACCACCGCGGTGTTGTTGGCCCGAAAGTCGAAAAAGGACACCGTCGTCCCTCCTTGGGTCCCTCCATCTCGCTGAAGACCTGTTTGCGTTCTCACAGTATCCTTGGGGCAGCGTGGCTTTCAGGGACCTTATACGCTCCGTTAAAAAAATCTAGTTGAGATCAAACGGGATTGGCTGATATGTGGGTTCGTGCAGCCACTTCAGGATTTTTAATTAAGTTTTGCCATACCTTGTTTTGACATGATTGCTATATTATTTGCGTTATGAATTCAGATAATGGCATACGAGTGCATACCGGGCGTTGCAGACGAGTATGCGGATCGCAAACAAGAAGATTACACGCCACGCATGGTCAGGTGGGTGACGAGAAATTGGAGTCGCAAGGGATGCCCGACTCTTAAGTCCGTCCGCATCACACGCTGATGGGTCCCAGTACTAGGATTGATAGTGCCGGAAGCGTACGAGCTGGAGGCACCGTACTTTAGGGACAGCGTTTTCGATGTTGGGGCCCCACACGAAGTATCGATCGTGTCACGGACCTACTCCTGCAGGGAGCGGAGGTTAGGTGTTTCCCGCGCCACCGCCATCGCGGTGAGGTTCTAGCCGGCAGAATTTCGTGCCTGAGACCATAGCCCAGATCGAGGGCATGGCCGTCGCGACAGCGATATGATGTTGCATCACGGACGTATCCCCGAACATCCGCACGAGCACGGCTTTCATGCAGCTCCGGAAACGGGTCCATCAACTGGTCATGGTTCATCCTCGGGTCCACGCTTCGATGAATGGCAAAGTCGTATGGACTAACTTCACCACGTTGTTCGGGCGATTTGACCACTTGGCACGCATTGCATCAGTTTCAAGAAGAAGAGGGTCGACGGTGGTCGACGAACGAGAGGAGGTGGGATGCGTACGAGGACCATTGGACGCAAATGCGATCGTGGGGCGACAGCCTCAGGAGTTGGGGAACTCGGTTCAGGTTTGGCGAGCAGATTTTATCACGGGTCTCGCACTCCGCCTACCGAAGCTCGTTATAGTAAGCTTTTTATTTATACTTAGTTTTTTATTAGTTGTGTAGATTACTTATCATTTACTATTTACGATGTAGATGTCGATCCAAGCGAGTTTGGTGGTGGATCGCACGATCCACAGCCGAGTTTTGGCGTGGATCATCGGTCGCTACACCGCCCGAGATTGGGCGTGGATCCGTCGCTACACCGCCCGAGATTGGTAATTTTTTTATACTAAGGACGTGAGAAATAATATATGTTTTTTCGATTTTCGTGTATAGATTACGATGAAGATGGAGGCAGACATCGTACATGGAGCCGGATGGCTTTTCCGAGTCCGGACTGGTGCATGGGACGGTCACAGTCCGTCGGAATGGGCGGAGCTCCCGTTGGAAAGACTATGTCCAACCGAAATGGACCGGTGAAGACGCAGAGAGAAGAGAGAGGTGGTCCACTCGTCGTCGTGACAGGCGCTTATGGTCTCGGGTTCACGAGGTCGTGACGGACGTAGAGGCTCCAGAGGACCACGCTCAGTTCGAGACCATGGACGAGCCTCCAGACGACCATGCTCAGTTTCGAGACGCACGCCGAGCTGCTACAGGACGTCCCTCAGTTGGAGACGCACGCCGAGGCAGAGGTTTCTGTCCAAGCGGCCGACAAAGGAAAAGGCGTCGTCAGAGAGAAGAGCCCTGAGCGGACGAAGAAGCCATCTTGGTACACACCACGACGCCGTTCACACGATTTCCCCTCGACGAATGCAGTCAAAGCTCCAAAGCTTTCGGCGTTCGAGCGCATATCCAGTTCAAGGCCAATAACATGTGGCCAAAAGTCGAAAGTCAGGTTTTAACGCTCACGCAGATTATCGGCATGAAAGTCCAAGGGAAGCAGCAAGAACACGACCCAAGATGGCTCCTGAACCTGGCGACTGAGGGTTTTCCACTCGATGAGAAAGTACGTATATAAATTTACCTTACCAAATACCTTTCGTCACCTTACTTGAATGTTTTTGAAAACGGTCTATATTGTATTGCAGCACGTCGATGAGTGCCTTGCTTGGATCGATTACATGCAAAAATTTAGCAAGTCGGTTGCGACCAAGTCGCGTACATGCCCCAACGTTTAAGACGCTCGTCGTCGACGAGCGAGGGGTGCTAATTTTATCGGGAAGCCGTCTGGGAAAGGCTTCAAGAGATTGATCCCGTTCGCGAGGGGGGAAGGGAAGATTGGAGTGCAGTCGTGGGATCTAGCGGCCAAAGTTGCCATCCCCATGCGTACGTCAGGCCGATGGGTGTTGTTCGTTATTGATGTGCGGGAAAAGGAGTTCGAGATTTACGACTCCGATGCGCCTCCTGGCTTCGAGTTGCGCTATATCGCCGATGACTCAACAAACTTCAGATCGTAATCCCCGGCCATTTTCAAGGCTCTGGAAATGATAAAACGCATGCCTAACAAGGGCAAGAGCTGGAAAGCTACTTGGCGTCGCGACTTCCGAAAACAAAATCAGTACGTTTTGATGAATGTTGCGTTTTTATTACTTTGTCGTCGTGTTTAAAAATTAGTGTCGTGTTGGATATGATTTTCAGGGGAGAGACGGCGTGGCGATGTTGCGGGCGGCGATGTCGCTTATGATGAAGAAGGACGACGTCTCCCGCCTCAATCAAACTCATATGAGAGTTTAGAAAATACCTCGCATCCTCTATTTTCAATAATGATTGGGACAGTTTTTTAGTAATTTTGTTGTTGATTAAAATTTCCTGTGTTAAATTTCATGAGTTGTAGAATTTCTCTGTTGAATTTTAATTTTACTTGTTTGATATTAACTTTCGTTTGTTGGATAGCTATTTAGGGTTTAGAATTGTGAAAGATTGAGTTTTTCTGTCGTTTTCAACTTTTTTCAGTGAGACTGACGTGTGATTTGACATAAAAATACTGATGTTTAAGTGATTTGACATAATTTCCTGTGTTAAATTTCATGCGTTGTAGAATTTCTCTGTTGAATTTTAATTTTACTTGTTTGATATTAGCTTATCGTTTGTTGGATAGCTATTTAGGGTTTAGAATTGTGAAAGATTGAGTTTTTCTGTCGTTTTCAACTTTTTTTCAGTGAACTGATGTGTGATTTGACATAAAATAACTGATGTTTAAGTGATTTGACATAATTTCACTTGGTTGTTATGAGTTTAACTTTTCGGGTTTTTGCTACGCACGTTCCCTGCGCGGGCCCCCTGAATATAAGTGCGGGGACGCTGCTCATAACGCGCAGGTCCCCTGCTCTTTACGCGCGGGTCCCTTGCTTATATTGCGCAACAATTCGACAGGACCGGACTGGACCCGGCCTTAACATGCGCATAATTTTGACGGACCAATGACGACCCGCCGATCTCAGTATGGGTCCTATGCAATATGCGCGGGAACCCTGTTTTGACGATTGGGTCCCCTGCCCATAACATGTGGGTCCGATGTGTTCATGTGCGATTTTTGCAATGTTAATTCATGGAAGTAGCGATTAATTGTGCGTATTTATTAATTGTGCGTATTTATACTTTGTTATCGTAGAATACAATATAAAGTCATCAAACATAGCAGAGACCCAAAAAAATTGGATAAAAACACAAGAATTACGTTAAGTCTATAAGATTGTTACATCCTACAGAAATCACAAACACGAGTATGTTTTCTGGGTGTGCTCTCTTACTATATTCACGTCAGAGAGCGTTTAACTTGAAATACTTGTGGAATATATTTTTTTTGGGTTTACAAACTTGGAGTCAGATATTGTTAATCTAGTTGTTATTTTTCCAATTTTGTTAATCGCGCACTTAATTTTTTAATTAATTATTATCTTATTAAGGAATTTAATAAAATTACATTTTCGCAGGGGACAAAAGCCCCAAATCGGATCAAATGTCAAGTCATCTGTCCTATACAGACTGATGTATAATGACACTGCTCTGACATGTCACTTTTGACCATAAATGAAGCACTGCTCTGAGATGTCACTTTTCATCAATAATTGAACAATTATTGGACCCACTTAGTAAGCGGACGTGACCAACCCTAATGTGCGGGTACCATGTGCTAGTCGGCAGGGTCCCCTTCCTTTAAAGGAAGGGGACCTTACGTTAAAGTCAGGGACCCGGCGTTAATGCAGGGACCTTACGTTAAAGGCAGGGGACCTTACGTTATGGGCAGGGGATTAGAAGTTTGCACGGGACCCACACGTTAAAGGCAGGACCTTACGTTAAGGCAGGGGACCTTACGTTATGGGCAGGGATGAAGTTTGCACGGGACCCACACGTTAAAGGCAGGGGACCTTACGTTAAAGGCAGGGGATTAGAAGTTTGTACGGACCCAAACGTTAAAGGCAGGGGACCTTACGTTATGGCCAGGGGACCCGCGGGAACCACAAATATGCGCAGTGGTCCCCTGCGCATTTGTGCATAAGGGTTTTCTACCTCCATATTCAATTCATGCAGACGCACGTAACGCAACCTTACATAACATAACACAAATGGAATCACCCATAAGCCACTCTGAATACGACGATACACACATATTACAACGTTATCTCCTAAAAAATTCACCCACCGAAGGAAACCGATTTTTCTGGGGTCGTCCGCGTTGTGAACCAACACGAGGCGGCAACATGTCCATACTACTTTCAATGTGGTCCGTTACCGGACGTATAGTACCTTCGTATGCCAACTTCCAGATCTCCAAGGTATAATAATCGCTTACTAATTATACATACACCGGCACTTGGGCAGAACCACAAGCTGCAATCGCATGTGGACATGGGATACGATCGATGTCAAACTTCATGCACGTGCATGTGCGCAGCCCCAAATCGACCACCTCTCGTTCACATGCTGCCCGTACACGTTATATGTTAGATGCCCGACTTCCGACGCATGGAATTTTTTGCGACTCGGTGAAATTCTCTCGTATGATCGACTCCACCTTCGGCGTAAAGCTAGTCATGTTCGCGGCGATTGAAGCTTCGGCAGTTCGCCGATGCTTACTGAACCATGATGATGTTAGTCGTTGAATCGAGCCCAACAGTCCAATAATTGGAAGCTCTCTGTCCTTACGTAGAGCTGCATTTATAGACTCGGATCCATTGGGCGTCATTATGTTGTATCTTGATCTAGGGCAATATGCTCGCGTCCACGTTTCCTTTGGGACTTCGTCAAGATATTTAGCCACGTCCGCATATTTTGGTTTCAAACTGCTTAAAATGACAGTCGGACTCGCTCTTTGTGTAGGCAGTAGCGACACGCCAAAAAATCGGGCAAGCACCTTTCTTCTTCATTTTCGTCTTCACGTTTTGTTGAAGGTGCCACGCACAGAAACCATGAAACGCGTTCGGGAAAACGGCCGGAACTGCATTCTTTATTCCAGGGTTCCGATCAGAAATTATTACGAGATCGTCGCCATCCGCAACAAAACGTCTTAATCTCGAGAGAAACCACGTCCATGGCTCGGTTCCCTCCGACCCGTCGGCAAGACCCCATGCTAAAGGATATTGATGGTAATCGCCGTCTTGTGCAGTGGCAATCATCATGAGACCCTTATACTTCCCCTTCAAAAAAGTGGCGTCGATAGAAACGACCTTCCTCATGAACGTAAAGCCTCTGACGCATGCGCCGTATGCCAAGAACATGTACTTGAACCGATTTTCTTCGTCCATCTCCCAATCAGTGATACTGCCCTCGTTGGCTTGCCTCACCGCATCTAAGTAAGCCGGCAGTAAACCGTAGCAAGCGTCCCTGTTACCAACTAATTCGTCGGTCGCAATTTGTTTTCCTCTCCAAGCCTTGTAGTATGAAACTTCTACTCCCCTGCTCTGCATCATCGATTGTATGGAACTGGGAGCGGGGATGTCTTTAGGAGCCCTGAAATTTTCCAACAACATGCTCGATACGAGCGACGAACTTCCCTGGCGATGTCTACGTCGTCGATGAGACACGCCGCACGTGTGCGTGTTGACGTACTTTCGGATTGAGAAAAAGGGGGAGTCCTTGTCCTGTGCAGCTCGTACTCGCCATTCCAAGTTCTCCTTCGCACATTTCACTACGTACAGGTTTTGTTTGACCTATCCAGTTGGAGTTCGAAGCATGCAGCGACAGCGATTTTAGCGATTTCGTCCTTCAATTCTTTCTTGCTACGAAATTCTTGTCCAACATATAGGGTCGAACCATCCGTAAACGAATAGGTACTATCGTCGGCCACATCAGGAGCGTCGTCGTGCTCATCGACGTCAAAATCGTCATCATCATCATCATCATCATCATCATCATCATCTCCGACCCTTCCATAATCATCTATAGCACCTTGCTCGTTCTCATTTTCGTCTTCCCGTCCGACTTGCTCGTTCTCATTATCATATACATAGCCACTGCTTTCATTACTTTGGTAAGGAGGGTTGTAAGATGTGCTGGGAAACCCTCAAATGGTTGGATTTCTGCGTTTGTATCGCAATGCGCTATAAGGCCGACGTCGAAACCCGACAAATCATTATCATGAGGTTGATGTGGTGGTGCCGCAATGATGATGAACTCAACTTCCACGTGAAGAGGTGGTCTTGATCGTGGGCAACCACCTCCAAGGTACGCACGTACGCCGTAATCGTTCTCGATGTAGATGGGGCGCACATAATTGTAGTCTATGCAAGCATGTAGCTTATCCGTAGTTTGGTATTGTCGTTGCGTAACGACAATGCATTCAATATCTCGTTAGTGAGATCCACTAACGTGCATGAAACCGTCGTCGACCAAGATTGATTGCCACCGGCAAGTTGGATCGGAAACCCAGTTCGACGTATTGTCCTCGCGAATTACCCACTGACCATCGACTTGAAAAAAAATGCTGCTGATCGTCATGATTATCACCTATAGAGAATGACGACGGTGGAATGTATGCTTTCTGCTGCAAGGAGTTGGTCGTGCGGCTTTTAATACATTAAAAGCGTTGTTCTACTTTTTATTTTAAAGTAATCTGGGGTCCCAAGCGTATATGAACGGGTCGCTGCCAATTTAGGGTTTCTCACGTTCGCTTTATTCGTACCAATAATTGAACAATTACTGAGTATTTGGTCAAAATATTTTCCTCAGTAACAAGTCAAATCACCCATCACGTTTCGTTTCATACAGAGAATCAATTATTCAACAATGGAAAAGTGTTTATCAAGTCGTATGGTGGGATACGTGCTCAAGGGACCATAACTTTAATTCATGGGACCCGAATTAAATATATGGGACCCGTACTTTCGGAGCAAGGGACCCGCGCATATTGCATTGGCGCTGATGGGACGGGTCCCAAGCGTATATGTATATGAACGGGTCGCTGCCAATTTAGGGTTTCTCACATTCGCTTTATTCGTACCAATAATTGAACAATTACTGAGTATTTGGTCAAAATATTTTCCTCAGTAACAAGTCAAATCACCCATCACGTTTCGTTTCATACAGAGAATCAATTATTCAACAATGGAAAAGTGTTTATCAAGTCGTATGGTGGGATACGTGCTCAAGGGACCATAACTTTAATTCATGGGACTCGAATTAAATATATGGGACCCGTACTTTCGGAGCAAGGGACCCGCGCATATTGCATTGCGCTGATGGGACGGGTCCCAAGCGTATATGTATATGAACGGGTCGCTGCCAATTTAGGGTTTCTCAGACTCGCTCTTTATTCGTACCAATAATTGAACAATTACTGAGTATTTGGTCAAAATATTTTCCTGAGTAACAGGTCAAATCACCCATCACGTGTCGTTTCATACAGAGAATCTCAACAATGGAAAAAGGTTTATCAAGTCATATGGTGGGATACGTGCTCAAGGGACCATAACTTGACATCATGGGACCCGCACGTTAAATATACGGGACCCGCCCGTAATATCAGGGGACCAGCGAATATTGCATTGGCGCTGATGGGACGGGTCCCAAGTGTATATGTATATGAACGGGTCGCTGCCTAATTTAGGGTTTCTAATTATTGAACAATTATTGAACAATTACTGAGTATTTGGTCAAAGTATTTTCCCTCAGTAACAAGTCAAATCACCCATCACGTTTCGTTTCATACAGAGAATCAATTATTCAACCATATCAAAAAAATTTATTCAACCTACAAATTCCTCCATATAACTTTCAACTACACCAAGTCCAAATTGTCCATATCCACCTACAATTAACACTAACCGAAGTTATACTCAGCCAAACAAATGGAGCATACAGCTATACTGGTCACGCAATATCCGTGCAGCCATAGTGGATCGATACGCTGAAATATCAATCTGCCTTTGATATTCATTAAACTCGGGCGTGTCAACCATAACCGTCTCCACCGTCAACGCCGCATGAACCCCGCAATCCAAGCTGCCAGCCTTCTGGCTCCGATTCATTTTATTATTCAACTTCGGCTTTGTGACGATATCGAACTTGAAACGCCAATATGCAGAAAGAAACTCCGCCTGCAAAAAAATAGCAAACGTCGAACATGTTACTCAATAAATAAAAATGATAGACAAGTCGGATTTCAGCTACTTACGAACACTCTCCCGGCGAATTGCACACTATGCGCGCCCAATGAATCGTTAAGGACGAAGGTTTGCGTTGACGCGTCAAAAAGAAGCACTGCCCAGTGGGTCCGTGCGAAAACGGGAGAGATGATGTACTTGCATCGTATCAATTCATCCTCCGTGAGACGCTCCAACCAGCTCCGACTGCTTCTCGACAATCCATTCACGAATTCCTCCATATCATCCACCCGTACTTTCGCCATCCTATTCAACTTCTGCGCCTTCCTAAAGTGCTCGT
This sequence comes from Craterostigma plantagineum, assembly GCA_027422505.1. Lineage (NCBI taxonomy): Eukaryota > Viridiplantae > Streptophyta > Magnoliopsida > Lamiales > Linderniaceae > Craterostigma > Craterostigma plantagineum. The sequence goes on along the minus strand of JAPQWV010001340.1, from coordinate 85,624 downwards.
CTTGCACGTAACTTGGAAAGACGAAGACGCGAGGATAATATCGGAGTCCGCATAGATTCGCCTCAAGCAATCTAGATATGCGTCAAGACAATTGGACTTGAGCATATCATGGAAGAGCAACATGTAGAAGCCTTGGGCATCCACGTCGCACATGTCACCCGACCAAACGTTATCACTGCATAAAAAGAAAATTATTACGTGTTTATGTACGATAACTGAGGTTGACATCGAAAGAAAACATTTACCTAAATCTTGCCGCTTGAAGGTACTTGTCAATGAGCACGCGATCATGTGCATGAATCAACTGACGCCCGGAGAAAGTCCACTCGCCCGCGGTACTTGTTACTCCACTTCTCATTTCTATCTGAGCCAGAATCCTCGTCACTTAGATCAACAATTTCTACAGTCGATTTGCCTTTTCTTCGAACTCCTCGGGCGCTCGACGAAGCACCAAAATCTCCAGCCTCAACCACCTCCACAGGTGTGGGATAATCTTCAACAGGTACGATCGCTAAATGATCGTCGTCGCCACGATCGCGGTGGCCTCTCGCACACCTAACCTCCACTCCCCGCATGAGTAGGCCCGTCACACGGTCGAATAGCTCGTGTGCCGCCCCAACGTCAAAAACGCTGTCCCTAAAGTACGTCGCCTCCAACTCTTCCGCTGACGGCACTAACAACCCTCGTACAAAATCGCCGTCGACGGTATCCGCGACCGTCCTAAGAGTCGGGCATGCTTTGCGACGCCAATTCTTCGTCGCCCACCTGAGCATGCGTGGCGTGAAATCTTCTTCTTTGCGAACCGCAAACTCGTCTGCAACACCCGGTATGCACTCGTATGCTAGTATCTGAATACGAATAACGCAAAAAATCTTAGAAACGTCCCTCAAAACATGGTATGCAAAGAAGCTTAGTTATAAATTCACCTGAAGTGGTTGTATGAACCCACTGATCAGCCACTCCCGTGACTTCTCCCGTAGGTTTACCTTTACAGTGCGTATGACCTCATTGAATGCCACGGTCCCCCAAGGATACTGGGAGAATGCTAACCGATCTTCGACGAGACTAAGGACCCAGGGACTGACGACGGTGTCCTTCTTCGACGGTCGAGACATCAACACGGCGGTGGCGAAGTACACGTCCGCCAACTTCAGCTTCTCGAAGTCCACATCGTCCTCGTCGCCAGACAACTCCTCCAACACACGCTTGACGTGCGACATGCGGACTTTTGAGCCGTGACCAAAAGTCTTCCGGTGAATTGGGAGCCACCGTTTACCGGCGGTAGCTCGGCTGCGAACTTCAGCCCGGTGATTAGGCAATACTCCGACTTTGAAAATCGGAGTGGTTTTTCGCCAAAAATCATCCACAGCTCTTCCCGGTTGTGCAGCATCGTCTGGCTCTGGATAAGGTACCACAGCAACTGGCCCGAGAGGTTAAAATCAGGCTCGGCCCTAACAAGGCGGCCGAACGGACTCTCGTTCCTAAAAATCTCCCACTCGTGCTGGTTCAGACATTGTCTTATCAGCTCGCTGGCATCGGCGTATAACGAGCTCAGCTTTACAGTCAAATGGGGAACTTCGTCCACTGTGTCGAACTGCTTCTGCATCACAACCTAATTTATACGTAACACACATTTTAGCTAAATTACGTGGTATGAACTAATGAAAACAGAAAACCCTTATGTGCATGCGGCGCAGGGGACCGCATCGCATATGCTGAGATTCAAGCACAGATTATAACGCGCGGGTCCCCCGATTATAACGCGCGGGTCCCCTGGTCATAGCGCGCGGGTCCCCCGATTATAACGCGCGGGTCCCCGACCTTGCGCGCGCGCAGTGACACAGGACCCTTCCTGCAGGTAAGAGGACCCCAGCGTTTAAGCAGGGGAAACGCGGCTAATACACAGGGGACCCGTCAAATAAGCACAGGTCCCCTGCTCATAAGCGGGGGTCTTCTGCTTGCAAGCACGGGACCCATGCATTAAAAAGCGACGTACGCTGCGCAAGCACAGGTCCTATGCTTGCAAGCACGGGTCCTATGCTTGCAAGCACGGGTCCTATGCTTGCAAGCACGGGTCCTATGCTTGCAAGCACGGGTCCTATGCTTGCAAGCACAGGTTCTATGCTACCAAGCGCGAGTCCTATGCTGCCAAGCACGGGTCCTATGCTACCAAGCTCTGTCCTATGCTTGCAAGCACGTGTCCGCCCCAAATTAGGGTTCGATGGGTCGTTCCCAGATCCCCTCTCGCGTTAAATTGAAGAAGACGAAGAGTAGAACACATACCTCCACTCTTTGGGTGTTCGCGTTGAATGCCATTGTCGAATGAGTCGATTGAGGTTGAGTTTCGGTAGGCTTTGAGTTGCAGAGAAGACGATTTGCAGTGCAGGGGCGGGAGAGCACACGCTTGCTTTTTTTACTGGAAGTGAAAGATAGTGTGTTTTTTTTACTTTTACCCCACTCTTCTATCACGGGTCTGATGTTTCAGATTCGCTACAGTGTAACAGTAAACCCTTTAATTAATTTTTTCGTTAAGTGTTGTTGAGGTTGTTGATTGACATTAAATAAGGGTGAAATAGTCTTTAGAGCAGAGTTAGTAAGGGTAGAAAGGTAAAGTCCGATTTTGGGTGCTATTTTTTAAAAGATGACCAACTCAAAGGCTATTTTCTTAAAAATCCGTTTTAACGAGGTGAGTTGCTTCCTTCGCTCTCAACTCAAGACCTCTGCTGCCGACTCCATAAATCAAAAACTCGTTTTAAATATTATTTTTTGTTCTTGTCATTGTGTGTGCGCAGCAGATACGTGTGCTTATTTAAAAGCCCTCTTGGGCGTTGATGGGCAGCGACTGAAGAAAGAAGTAGAAGGAATCTGAGCTGTTTTTGAAAATTTTGCCGTTCGGAATTTTATTTCTTTCGCAATGGCTGAAGATATTTGTGTATTCACCAAGGTGAGCTAATCTTTTCCAACTGTACTTTGTTGTCTTTCTTTGTTTCTATTTAGTATTTTGCTACTATAATTATTACTACCTCTGAGTCGTCGTTGCCGTGATCAAGTTGTTTTGCGGCCTACTGCTTTGCTTATATATGATTCAAATTTGTGAAATGGGACGCTGTATTTTGGCCATTTCTTCCTCTAAAAGCTCGATTTCATGCTTGAAATTCGAAACATTTTGGTGGGCTGCTGTGAATTTGGGGATGAATGTATTTCCTTACATGGATGTTTAGGGCGAGAGAGTACATGATTATAGTATTAGGATTTTGTTTCTGAATCTGGAAATGAAATGTTTTTTTTTTTGCTGCTCCTCTTACATCCTTCTTTCCTCTTTTAACTTTTGTTGTATTTCTATCTTTTCTGTTGCTGGGGTATCAATTGTATGCTTGTTTTCTTTCTCATTACATAGCTAATTGCCATCTCTTTTATCGGTTAAATTAATAGGATGCATTGATTATAAAACCTCCCAAGAAATCGCCAGCTTCGTTGAGAAAATTAGTCTTAGTATTCTCTATGGCCTGTGGCGTTTACATCTGTTCGATCTGCCTAAAGCAAACGAGCGAACAGAATGGTAATGGAAAAAGTTTCTTGAACATCGAAGTTAATTACACTCAGCAATGCAACAGCAGAATCATTACAGATAAGTCCCGAGCACCATACTTACACTACCCAATGCCCATCACCTTTCACAGGTAATCGAAATCCCCCACTTTTCGACATTTCTTGGAAGGATTAAAAATTGAATCTTTTTCTTATTTTTGTATGCAAAGGGCTGAATGCGCTTGTAGCCCTATACTGCCCTTCACCGTCGTGTCTATGCAAAGGTCTGGGAGTGGATGGTTCGAGACATTGCTGAATAACCATACAAATGTGAGCTCTAACGGAGAGATATTCTCTCTCAGAGAGAGGAGGGAGAGCGTTCGTTCGATCTTTTCTACCCTCGAGAGGGTTTACAATCTGGATATTAGGACGAGCGCTTCGAAGAACGAGTGCTCAGCTGCAGTTGGCTTTAAATGGATGCTTAATCAGGTTTTATAAAGATTTTGGTTTTGCTATATATGTTGGAATGGAATGTAGATTTTTTCATTACACCATATGATCAATGTATGTATGTGTTTGGGCAACTCAGGGATTGATGGATCACCGCAGGGAAATTGTTGGTTATCTGAACGACAAGGGCGTTTCTGTAATATTCCTATTTCGGAGGAATCTTCTACGTCGAATGGTTTCAGTGCTTGCCAACTCTTACGATAGGCAGGCGAAGCTCTTGAATGGAACTCACAAGTCCCATGTTCACTCAAAGGAAGAGGTAATAAAACGCATCTTAAGTAAATTGAAAAAACACACATACACAGAGTGAATTTTGTGTTTATGAACATAAATATCTGATCTTTTTTTTTTTCAATATGTGGCTTTTGTGTAGGCTGATATGCTTTCGAGATATAAGCCAGCGATCAATGCATCGTCTCTGATAACAGATCTAAAGCTCATGGAAAAGACCGTAGAAGATGTGTTGGAGTATTTTCACAGCACGAGGCACATCGTTCTCTATTACGAAGACCTTATACAGAATCGAACTGTAGGTCTTCTGTTTCAGTATTTTTTTTTTCGTCCATCTCTATATAGGGCATTCGTAAATAACCCAGTTGGGACATTATAAAAATTGAACCTTTTTTCTATTACAGAAATTATGGGATGTACTAAACTTTCTGGGATTGCCCAAAATGGAGCTCACGAGTCGGCAAGTTAAGATACACAAAGGATCGGTAACGGAACATATCAAGAACTGGGAAGATGTGAACAGAACCCTTACGGGGACGAACTACGAGAGCTTTCTTTACTCTGATTACACTAACTAGAAGAAAAGGGGAAGACGAAAGATAAGTTGTTTTTAACTTAACTACGAGTAGTTCTGAGTTTTTGCAAGAAAACCCAGAAAAGAAGAAAGAACAAAAAGAAAAAAATTGGTCTTCCTTTGTGTCGCCAATCCCACTAATCGCCTTTTTTTTTTGTCTAGCTTTGCAAGAAACTGTATAGCTTTTCCCTCTCTGTCTTGTATAGGCATTTAGAGTCTGTTTGGTTTAAGAAAATTAGCGAGGAAAGGAAAAGAAATTGGAAAATTTCTGTTTTTTTGTGTTTGGTTGATTAATGAAATAGGTGATGAAAAGAAAAGAAAAGAAAAGGAAACACAAGTTAATTTTACAGCAAAAGCCTTGGAGAACCATTTTTCTAACCATTTTGTGAGGAAAATCTAGTGAAAATTTGTTTTCTTCTCCCGTCGTTTTCCTCTATCCAAACACACCCTTGTGAGAGAAATTGTTTTCATGGTATTAGTTATACTGTATTCTCGAAATCTTTTCTCAGGATACATGAAATTCGATTTATACGAACTTGCTGATAGAAGGACTGAGCTAACTCATCTGAAATGCAAATTTTAATTTTTATGCTAAGGTCTAAACTATCTGACCTGACATATAAGATCACCCGGCCATTATTAGCTCATCAAATTGAGACTAGAGATCTTCGATGCTATTTACTGAATCGTTTAGCTACGAACTGACCGCTTAGACCATCTCCAATCAAAAAACTCATTCTCAAACTCAAACTCATTCTTAAATTCAAAATGAAGTAATTTTTTTACATCCAACAAACCAATTCTCAAAATCAAAAGATCATTATTGTAATATTCTCTTTCTACCCATTTTTTAAATATTACCTAAATTTACAAGTTTACAAATTAGATCACACTATTATTCTAAATTCGGTTGAAAAAATAATCATTAATAACATGAGTCCTTTTATATATTTTATTTATTTTTGTATGAGTACTTTAATAATTAAAATAAATAGGATATAAATTGTAATTTTGAAGACATCAAACGCATCTTTTGGGATATCTCATTCCTGAACGCACGTTTACAACATGAGAGAGAAGATGAAAACGCATTTTGAGTTTGCGTTTGGTATACGGTTGGAGAACTTTTAGTATTTATTCTGAGTTTTTGGATATCGATTGGAGATGCTCTTAGCACATCCACGACATTCATTATTTTAAGTTCATGCCTTTTAGTTTCAGCTGCCTTTTTTTTGTTGTTTAAGGGCCTTATAAAATATATGGATATAAATATGTGTGTATTATTATATTCATTCTAGGAAATGTATGTACAGTAATCATTCTTACCTTAAAACTTTCCAAAATCTCTAGCATGCTGAATTAGAGAGAGTCACTTACGAATTCATCAGATTGTAAAGGTTTGACTGATTAATTCATCGAATAACTTTGGGGATGGCTCGCTGCTCGTCGTCGTCGCCGGCTCGTGGGATGGATCAATCGTTTCTTCGATTAACTTGGGGGTTATCGATTTGGGGGTTATCGAGCCCTATTTGTTCCTTTGAATGTGCACTGTAAACATGTTTCAATAAAAAGCTATTTTACTGTTAAAATAATCATTTTTCCAGATCTGTTATTTTTACTGAGAAATTTGTTATCTGAATTAACTATTTAGTTACTAACTTTTAATGATTTGGATTAGCGAAATATAGAATTGTTATAACTTTTTAATATTTTGTTACTCAAGTACTGTTTAATAACATGAGATTAGGGTCGACTATTTATCAATTTCGACAATTAAAGCTGAGATTCCAACAGTAGATTTTCGAGTTGGGTTTGAAGTAATAGTTCGGTATAAACCTAATTAACCTAATTCGGTCAATAACGTCGACATTTCTGCGACTTTCACCTTTTTTTAGAGTCATTGGTGATTTTCGTAACAAATAATTGTTATTCAACAATTGTTACTTTTCTTCAATGATAAGTTACTATAATTGTTATATCTGTTACTGTCTTTATCATATCTGTTACTGTCTTTGCTACATCAGTTACTTAAATTGCATGACTTGTTACCAGATATTGTGTTCACAAAATCTTCAATATACGTCGCATAAAGAATTTTGATTCGAAATTCTTCACCACTTCTTTCTTAAACTCAATAATTCTCGTCCATTATTAAGACCCACTATAAATTCACTCAGTTTCGTGTTAATCGGCCATTAAATTCGACAGTTGGTCCATTTATATTCTCGTTTTTTCGAAGTGGAATTTCATAATTATTTCGTCTTATACTTCAAATTATTCGTTTATTTATAACTACCCATGAGGAATCGAAGTCGATCCCATCTTATTTGCACCTTAACAACGATATTTCAGTCGGTTTTAGAGTCCTAAAAGCAAACCAAAATCGAACGGAAGAGGCGATGGCAAATGACTATAATTATTGGCAACTATGAAGGATAGAATTGTCATTTCCTGTCACATGGGTCCTTCAAACTTATTATTTCGGTAATTAGGTCATTGGGCCTAAATTAAACTCTTATAGGGCCTGAACTGTTTTGAATTGGCTAATAGGGCCTGAACCCAAATTTACCCTTTTTGTTTTGGTAGTACAAGTCCAAGATATTAAAGTGAGACCATATTCGAATTTCGGAGGCCTTATTATATTATTTTGCATACTTTGTTTAGGCCAGTTTCCAGTTAAGGAGAAACTTCTATTATATTACAAATACGTCAATAATGTTTTAGGCCGAAATATATGAAAACCTTGTCCCGGTTGGACTTCAATCACACCCTTTTGTCACGATTGAATGAATTGTAGGCAATTCTTTGATTTCTTCAGTCGCGGAAAAAAATGTGTTGGCACAATAGTAGGGTGTGAAAGTTTGATGAAAATCAAAATAGGAAAACGCCCCCTAATAAACTAATAGCGCGTTTTACTTGACCTTTATTATTTTCACATCGGCAGCTAACTTGGAATATATATGCAGCAATTTATAGTTCACATTAGTTCGCTTATTATGTATGATATCTGACCAGTCGAACGGAGAAAAGTATCAAATTTCTATATCCTATGCGTTTTCCTTGCTCGACGACATCATTGCTTTCTGATTGCTATATCAAATTTCTGTATCATATGAGTTCCTATGTAGTATAAGAAAGATATTTCACGACAAGAGCAAGGAGAAATGTTGCATGGTTTCTAGAATCTTATGGGCTTTTAGATAGAAAAAAAAATTGATCAAATAAGCATTCTTATTAATAGATAGAATTTTCTAGGATTTCAAATAAAAAATGATCAGCATTCCTATTTAGTAGATGGGGCAAATTTTGCGGGAGAGTTTTGTCTAATCGTGACTGGTACACTACTTAACTTGAATGATTTAGCCAATAATAATTAAGTGTTGCTTCTTGGAGTTGCAAACACATTTGGGGTGTTTGTTTGAGGTGAATCACGGTGATACTCAAATCACGGTCACCGAATGTGAATTAAGGTGATATGTCATCAATGTCTTTGTTTTGTGGTGTTATTTCATTTCGCAAATCAATGTGATATTGAAATATTGTGTTTGTTTAATCAATGTGATATGTGGGTGGTGATGTGTAAATGTCATATTTAATCTCAAACATATTATTAAGTGGATTAAATATTCTTTTTAAGGTAATATGTACATGATAATGATATAAATGACAAAGTTTTAATTTTTAAATTGTTATAATTCTTTTTATAAAATTTTTTAATATTAGCATTTTATTAAATAAATAAATATTTTTTAAGATTAACTAGGTTATGTAATTAAAAATAGGGAAAGTGGCATATAAAAGAGGAATGTAAAAAAATTGGGGGTATTTTTGTCCATTAAAAAGTTAGAAAGATCACCTCATCACCGTGATGTTGGATCACCTAAGTTTTTTGGGGGTGATCAAAAAACTTGAAATATCACCCTATTTTCATCACCTAAGTGATACGTAATTATGGTGATAACTTATCACCTAGACCAAACAAACATAGTGATAACAGATAGCAGAGAAGATCACGACGATGTTTTACAGCATCACCCAAAACAAACACCCCATATATCTAATTTATTTTTAAAATTCAAATCTAGCACTTGATCCTAATTGGTATCAAACTCTTGATCTACATCAAAGTATCAGGTGGGATCGAAAACCCCAACCTTTTTCTGCGTCTTATCGCGGCAACGAAAATGAGCTAAAAACAAGAAAAGTAAAATACGTACAACCGGTTAGAAGTCAAATGAAGTAACTTTCAATTGATTATGAACGAACAAGGACAAAGCCAAGCCCATCCCCAAGACAAGACGCAGAAAAATCCAACTCGTTTACTAAATTTCCACATTCGCTAGAAAATTCAGACCACGCAACGTGGAACTTGATCCGATCGACGACTGACTTTTATGATCTTCTTACAATAAAAGATAGTAAAAAATTTGGAAAATCTTATCATTCCTTCTCTCTTCAACAATAACCGTCCCATAACGGGCATCGGGTCAACCCATGAAGCGACCCGACCCATACCTCAGCAGGCGCCATAACCGAATACCACTATAAATAGGCATCATGGGAACTTCCACAACATCTCGGCACAAGAGTGTTGCACTATTTCTTCCCCTATCATCTCTTCCAACCAAATAAAAAAAATAAAAATAAAAAAATGAAGAAAAGGGCTCTCACCATCTTCTTCGCTCTCAACATTATCACCACATTATGCTTTCTATCGTCTCCAATATCTGCTCAGACAAAAGGAAGATACGCTACGATCTTAAGCATCGACGGCGGCGGCGTACGGGGAATTATCCCGGGGGCGATTTTAGCCCATCTCGAATCGAAGCTTCAGGCAATCCATCTCCCGATTTTCATCATATCACTTTTGATAAATATATATTAAATATGCACAATTTTGCTTACTTCCAAAAATTGCGACAGGAATTAGACGGTCCTAACGCAAGAATCGCGGATTATTTCGACGTGATCGCTGGCACGAGCACCGGCGGTTTGGTCACGACGATGCTCACCGCCCCCGACGGCAATAACCGCCCTTTGTACGCGGCGAGGAACATCACTAGTTTCTACATCGAACATAGCCCCAAAATCTTCCCCGAGAATAGGTATGTATTTTGGACATTTCTTTAATCAAATTCGCTTGGTAATAAAATTCCGTGTAAGAAACGTAATTTTGAAAAAATACGGCGATTTTATCAGGCGAAATAGCTTCGTGGACTCCATCACGAACGTATTCGGGGGCCCGAAGTACGACGGGAAGTACCTAACGTCGTTGGTTCGTGGACTGTTGGGAAGCCTTACCGTGAGCCAGACCGTGACGAATGTAGTTATCCCGACTTTCGATATCAAGCGCCTTCAACCGATATCTTCACCACAAAAGACGTAAATAATAATATTAATTATCACTGCAAGAACGTGGTTCGTATTATGATCGATCGTAATGTTTAGTTCGATGTATTTTCTGTATGATTGTATGCAGGGAAAAGCTAACGCTACGAAGAACGCTCTTTTGTCCGACGTATGCCTGGGAACGTCGGCAGCTCCGACCTATTTGCCGCCATATTATTTCGAGACGAGAAGCGAACAAGGGCAAGTGCATTCCTTCGACCTCATCGACGGAGGCGTCGCTGCAAATAATCCCGTGAGTATCTTCTTCATCGTTTGCGACTTAAATAAAAATCTCAACACGTATGTAAGTCAGTCGTGATTAAACTTGTCGAGAGACGATTTTTGTGGATGATAAATTTCGCGCGATTGTGACTATACCGTAGCAAATATATCACTAATTTATCCTTTTCAAATTTCGCAATTGACTGACTACGTTGGTCGCGATTTCGGCTTTTATGGGTCAGGTTAACCGGATTGAAAATACCATGTCATATCTATCTATATATTTTAGTAAGTGGCAGACCCTAACCACTCTTAATTAATTTGGTGTGTTAATTTTAACTACAATTTTACCCATGATTTTGTTAATATATTACATCAATTTTCTTGATAATAAGATTACATTAAAATTTAATTTTAGAGAACTTAAAATATAAAATAATATATCTATATTTATATATTGCACGTGCATAGAATGTGCTTAAATATTAATTTATATATAGATAGATTATTATAGTGTTCACTTTTTGTGGCACATCTTATATGTTTGTTTTGGTGTTATATTAACGTGACATTTCAACATAAAGATGTGTCAATCAATTACACATTAAAGATGTCAATCAAACTTCTTGTGTATATTCGTCGTAATCACCATCTTGTGCCCCATTGATGAGGAGACCTTGTGTGATTATCGTCTTTGTTCAGACAATGATGGCGATAACGCACGTAAACAAAGAGATATTACATGGGAAGTTCGAGGTGACGGACATGGAGCCGATGAACGGAAAGAGAATGCTCGTCCTGTCGTTGGGCACGGGCTTGTCCAAGCTCGAGGAAAAGTACAACGCTAGGGAAGCTTCAAAATGGGGCTTGCTCGGATGGGTTTATAACGACGGCTCGAGCCCTTTGATCGACGTCTATGGGGACGCTAGCTCGGACATGGTCGATATTCACGTCTCCACCCTCTTTCAATCGCTCCAAAGCGAGCAAAACTACCTTCGAATTCAGGTCTTATTTGCGTCTTAACTTTTTTTTGTTCGAATGCGCCCGATGAAATTTCTTTTTCTTACGCTTTTTTTCCATATTTATTAGGAGGATGCGTTGGCTGGGGATGCATCGTCGGTCGATGTTTCGTCGGTTAAGAACATGCAGATGTTGGTTCAAATAGGTAATGATCTCTTGAAAAAGCCCGTTTCGAGGGTTAATTTGGACACGGGTCGACCCGAACCGGTTCAAGGAGGGGGCACCAATGCGGATGCTCTGGCCCGGTTCGCCGGGATCTTGTCTGAAGAGAGAAAGTTCCGAATGGCAAATTGAGTTATGTAAGGAGGAGTGCCTAGTGGGTTTTTATTATTATTATTATTATTATTATTATTATTATTATTATTATTATTATTATTATTATCTTTACATAGATGGATTAAAACCAATAGAGGTTAATAATTACTAATGTATGAATTACACATCGTCATAACGTGTACGTCGTAAACTCGGACTTCAAAATATTTTGGGGAAAAATCAAGCTTCGGGCCTTTCCGACTAACTCATAAAAATTTATTCTGGCTTACTCGATTCTCGTCTTGTTGAAGCGTCTGTTATTCACCTGTTTTTAAAGCTAAAACGAGCAAAGCCAAGTATAGATATGAATAGTTGGGATCAGCGTCCCATGAGAAGTTAATTTTTTTCATGAAATAGTTTTAAAGAAAAATCGAACCTGCAAAATCATTGGTGATAACCTTTTCTACTGTACATCGTCATACCTCTTAGCCAAATAGATCCAATCATTTTACAAAGTTTTCCTTAAACCCCCTTGCGGTTTCACAATCACAAACATAGAATTTATTTTCATTTAATCGTGGCTACCTCCTTCGAAACTGTTATCCCCGGATTTAATCGGTAAAATATTCGCGAGTAGAAAAGACGGATTATATTTTTCCTCGGAAATTACCCCGGAAAGAGAGCGGACTAGAAAATAACATGAAGAATGAATAGGATGAGTAGGAAAGAGGAAGAGGATAGGTCAGAAGAAGGAAGAGGATGAACAGGAAAGCAGCCTCAGGAAGCAGCCTGGCGAGCCCGAGGAGTTGTAAGGAAGGAGGGCCCGAGGGATGTCAGGAAGGTGTGCCCGAGCAACCCCATTGAGCTGTCAGAAAGGAGTGCTCGAGCAACTCCCATTGAGCTGCCAGAGAAGAGTGCCCGAGCAGCTTCAGTGAGCTTTCTGGCAAGAGTGGCCGAGCAGCTCCAGGAAGTAGTCTGGCAAGAGTCCGAGGTGCTGTCAGGCAAGAGTGCCTGAACAGCTCCAACGCAAGAGCATGCGAACGTCCACCAGAAAGCTGACGGCAAGAACGAGCTGGGGAGTAGCCAAGGCTGTTCCAGAGCCCGAAGGGCAAGAACTCGACGGAGGAAGAAGATTGAGCGACATGCGAGAGAAGAACACGTCGTCGCGTAAAGTTCGCGAAAGAGCGGACTGGGGTGATAAACAGGTCAAGGCGAGGGAAGACGAGATCAGTATAAAAGGTAACGGTTGAGCCATTGTTTAGAGGTACACATTCTGAAACAGAAAAAAACCACTTTTATGCCTAGCACCTGCGATCACCTTTTTCTTGAGGAAGAATCTGACTTGAGCATCGGAGGGGCGTCGCCGGAACCACACCGGCACCCCTCTAACCTGCTTTCTTTGGTGTTAGGTTCGAGTTTCGTGATCGTCAGGAAGGAGAGAAGACGCGCCATCCGTTGTTACAAGAGGTCGTTTTACGCGGTCCACATCAGAAACTCTCCCCACCAAAAAAAAAAAGAAAACCCTAGTCCCTCTAGCCGCCACCTTCATCTAGCCGCAAACTCCTCCTCCTCCTCCACTCCTCTAACCTGCTTTCATTTCTTGTTTTCTCCACCTCCGCTCGCCGCCTCCGCCTCCTCCAAAGTCTCCACTTGCCGCCTCCAACGCCTACACCTCCTCCACTGCAGTCGCCTTCGCCATGGCCTCCCCCATCTCTGCCTCCGCGTCGCCCTCGCCCTCACCCTCGCCAACTCGCCTCTCCCGGCGCCCACCACCACAGTCCACCATCTCTCACTACCATCCACCCGCGAGTCTCCCGTGTGGAGCTCGTTTCTCCTGGCTTTAGGTCAGAAGCTCTTTTCTCCCATTGTGGAGCCCTTTTCTCCCCTGTGGAGCCCCTTCCTGGCGTCGAGTCGTTGGACAAAGAAAGTGTAGATTACTGTAGATTTGGATTAATTGCATTTTTGTGGTAATGTTCTATTGTTCTTTGGTTCAAGTTCGGGGCTTATTTCGTTTTCTGTCGGCTTTGTTTTTGTTGTGGTGTTTTGCTCCTATGTGAGCCTTTGTTCTCTACCGGATACTGATGTCACCGGAGAGACCCTTTGGGCTATTCAGCCAGCCCTATATAGTTGTTGATTATACAAGCTATCGTTTGGTTAAAAAAAAATTGTGGCTACAATAAGGAGTCCAAACATAATAAAGACCTATTGAATATGAAGTTTTTTAACACTATGACACCCATTCATTAAATGTAGGATTTGAAAATTAGAATTTTGCACCGTGAGTTCGTATACATCGCATGATCTTTGCACTCGAGAAGAAGACATTTAATTTGTGTTGTTGTAACTTATGAGAAATGCCTATGAATAAGAATTAATGAGGGAAGAGATAATAAACATCACATCACAGGTCTTCAGTATTTTTCGATCAATTCCTTTTCAACAACTTAGGATTTTGCGTTGTTTTTATACTCCGTAAAAGCGTATTTTCGATCGTTATCTATCATAATATACTTGGTTATTCTAAGTTAATGTTTACATTTCATATTCCGTAGATATTGGAGCAAAATGGACCGCAAGGTGGGTTTTAGGTGGCCTTTATTCAAATCTCTTTCTCATTAAGACAATTAGGCCCATAGTCATACGCTCAAGCCCATGAAATCCAAAATCAGCCCCTACCATCATAATAAGGAGACCACGTGGAGCACACACAAGGCAAAGATTTATATTTGCAAGACTTGCAACTAAGCTTCCGTGAAGTCATATTTAAAACTTGGAATCAAATTCATGAGTGCAGCCCATTTAACTTTGAAGTCGGTTCTTGAAATTTAAACCTACAAAAAGGACGGTTGAACGAAGAATTAAGGGAGCCGGGGGGACTGCAAATGAATAGGGCTTCAACGGCGGAAATAAAAAAAGGAGCAGAGAACTCACGACTGAAAATAAACAGGCGAACGACGGCCAAAAACGAGACAAGTCGAGCACCGAAAAAGGGCGAATTTCTTACCTTTTAATATTTCTTTTTCGACAATGTTTTCTTTTGATTCGTTGTCGTTTTCGTATAATATGCTAGCTTAATTTCTTTTGTGATTGCGGCCGTGTGAGGCCGGATTATGACTACTTATTAATGCTATTACTTAATCATATGATTTAAGTTATGTGTTCTTTATTTGAGCTTACTGACGTGTGTGTGATCGGCCACAACGCACAAGATTCTTGACCTAGTACATGAGACCGAAAAGGTGACTACGAAGGTTAGATCAAAATATCGAACACCACTACGTAAAACCGACCAGAGATGGAATTCTGTTTCGTATGTGTGGTTTCCGAGACCTTGGGCGCGAAAGCGCCTAAACTCAGGGAATTTCACGAAGATCAAATGCACATGTAGGAACTACAGTCATATAGGAATATAGTTGATTGGTTCACTATTCATGTAGGGTTGCTAGTTACGTAAATAACGGGTAGCACATATATTAGGAAATTCCACCTTGACTTGATTCATGTTGATTAGTTAGGTTAGATTGCATGAAGACGTAGGAATAGTTCGCGCCGAGCATGTGTCTTAATCACGTCGTCGTCAACTGCTCTATCTCATCTATTTTATTTGCGTTTATTTTATTATTTGCGTCTTTAATCTCTTTTATCAAATCATCAAAACTATAAAAATACCGTTAGTCTAAATTAGTATTAGGAATATTATCTTAGAATTAATCGAGCTGTATTCGTGGATCGATACTCGGACTTCGTCCGTTTTACTACTTGCACGACCTAGTACACTTGCTAGTATTTGAGCATGTCAAGTTTTTGGCGCCGTTGCCGGGGATAGCTATATTATTAATTTTAAGATTTATTCCGAGTTTTAGTTTAGACATTTTATTTCTTGATTATTATTATTATTATTATTTATTATTATTATTATATTTTTGCCAATTCACTTACACTGATTTTTCATCTTTTGCAGACAATTCCGATTAGTGCATGACACGAAGCTCGAGGAACGTACCATTGCTATTTGACGCAGAAATTGAAGCCACGTGTCGACGTAACAATCGAAATCGTAGACAGAGAATGGAGAATCAAGAAAACGAGGAAGAACAGTACAATAACGAGATGGTTCCGCCACGGCCCACTTTACTAAGTCGAGCGCTTCCAGTAATTTTCGATGACAGCGACCCGATTGCCATCCCCGCGGGACCGAATAATCATTCGAGATTAAACCCGGTACTATACAGATGGTGACGGGTTCAACACAGTTTCAATGGGCTTACAAACGAGGACGCAAATTCACATATTTTGAAATTCATTCAAATTTGCAGAACTATTAAGTATCCTGGCGTCTCTACAGAAGTGATAAAGCTGACATTTTTTCCCTTTCTTTGACAGGTAAGGCTTCTGAATGGTTCTCATCATTGCCACATGCATCCATCACTAGTTGGGGGCAACTGGTGGAGTGCTTTCTAGGCAAATATTACCCATTGTCAAGGCAAATATTACCCATTGTCAAGGACCAACGAGATTAGGAGCTTACTAGTAAACTTTAAACAAGAAGGTGGCGAGTCTCTGAGTGATGCATGGAGTAGATACAAGAGCCTTCTGCGACGATGGAACCACAGCATACCCCTGAGCGTCCAGATGCAGTCATTTTTCTTAGGGCTGAGCACACCAAATAAAAGGATCGTCGACGGCGGATGCACACGAAATTTTATGGAGTTAGGTGACGACGAAGTACTCCAGGCCATCGAGCGAATTGCAGCTTACCTAGCGAGATATACTGAGCATGATCTGGACCGACGGACGGCTGCAGTACATGAGATAGTAGGTCGTTGGAGGCGCAATTCGAAGTCATACATAAAAGGTTTGACCTGATACAATCTACGGACCCTGAGACTGTGAATCACATCCACAATAGGCAAAGGAATGCATACTCCAACACATACGACCGCGCGAGGCCATCCGAATTTGTCGTATGGAAACTCGCACTACTTAAAGCCTCCAGAAGCTCAAAATCAACAGAGTGGCTCACCAACAAAACAAAAGGCCGATAGGGAGATAGCATTTGAGAATTGACGGGCTATCAAGGCGATCGGAGTCGTAAGATAGACGAACGACTCAACAAGATAGAGGACACAATGCAAAGTTTGGCGACTACGATAGAGCACCTAACAAGTTCAATGTCTGAGCGCAAGCCAGGCACACTCCCAAGCGACACAGAAAAGAATCCTCGAGAGTACGTTAAGGCCATTCATCTAAGAAGTGGGAAGAAACTTGAATCGACCAAGGAGACCAAGGAAGTAGAAGAAGCAAAAGAGACGGAGACATACAATCAGAGCGAATACACGGCCACAAACACTATGGTTCATGACCCTGAAAAGGACAAGCGGACCGAAAAAGGACGAGCCAGATTCACTCTTGGAGAAAAAAAGGTCAACCCACCCCCACCGATAAAAATCCGACCTCCATATCCAGCGGATTTACGAAAAGGGAATAATCATGAAGATTTTGATCGTTTCATTAATATATTTAAAAAACTTGAAGTTAATATCCCTTTTATTGAGGCTTTGTTGCAGATGCCAAAGTACGCCAAATGCCTGAAGGAGCTACTATTCAAGAGAAATAAGTTAGAAGAATACGGAACGATCGCTCTCACCGAAGAATGTCCAGCCATATTACAGAAGAAGCTTCCGCCGAAGTTTAAGGATCAAGGGAGTTTCTCTATTCCTTGTTCTATTGGGTCTCTTACATTTAATAACGTGTTTTGCGATCTTGGTGCGAGCATCAATTTGATGCCATTTTCATTATTTAGGAAATTGGGACTTGGCGAGCCGAAACCCACATCGACTATCCTCCAGCTTGCTGATAGATCAATCACATATCCACGAGGAATCATGGAAGACGTGCTTGTGAAAGTAGGAGAGCACTACTTCCCGGGTGATTTTATTGTGTTGGATATTGAAGAAGACGATGACCTCCCATTGATACTCGGACGTCCATTCCTAAACACGGCAAGAGCTATCATTGATGTCGGTAACGGTAAACTTATTTTGCAAGTAGGGGACGAGAAAGTGGAATTCAATGTTTACAAATCTATGAAATGCCCTACTGATGATTCTTGTTCCTTTATCGATATCTTTTACCCTTGTGCTTTTAAGTGTTCTAAGTCTTTCAGGTACAACTTGTCTGGAGAGAATAACAAGCCGAAGGACCGCAAAAACGTGAACGCGACTAAATCTAACTATCACCTAGTCTCTTTTGTGCGAAACTTTCACAGTGGACACCATGGACTAAAAAGAGCAGTGGCTCTAAATCTATCAAGAAGGCGGTTCCGCCGAAGAAAAAGAAGAAGCTTCGTCAGAAAGACTGCATAGAGAATGGCATCTACATATGGCGAAAAAAGGAGAACCATCGACCCTACTCAATGATGCATACTCTATCGCCGAGAAGAGGGGAACCCAAGGTGTACAACGATCGAGATGTTTGGAAAGAAAACTCGATCAACATCGATTATCCACAAAAAAATAAGCGATTTGTGAGTCGAGCTAACGACTATAAAGCAGCTCTTCTTGGGGGGCAACCCAAGGCCTATCGATGAATATATATTATTTCATTAAGTCCTATTTACTTTATAGCCTATGTCATTTTTTTTGTCTAATAAAAATTCGCTCTCATGATGCCGCCTAGTCACGTTTTTCTCGCAGGCTCATAACCAGTTTGGGGGTTGTCCGTTCGCGATGGTTGCTTGTTTACTGCGGATCAACCAAGTCTTCTACATCGATCGACTTAAAATTCAGGGCAGTGTCACTTTTACTCTCTCTTTGCTTTTATTTTACACATTGAGGACAATGTGCTATGTAGTTTGGGGTGGGATGTGACACATGCTATATTTAATATGCTTACATGTTTAGGTTTCGTTGTATTTTGGTTATTTTAGTGGGTATAACTGATGAAAGTTGCGATTTGAACGTCATCTGTGAAATCTCCTGTCTATGATGAAAATTTTTGAAAATTCTATCGTGTTGTGATATGATTCGACGAGTTGAGTGTGATAGTCTTACATATTGCATTGTCGTGATATAAGCATGATTATTTGTCTACATTGACTGCTTTAGGAGAATATTGCGCATCATGAGGCACAGATCCATTTATATATGTGAGTTTTGAGCCTTCGGAGATAAATTCAGAGCAACTCATTATGATCGGTGTTTATTCTTGTGTGACATGCATGGACTGAATATTTTCGAACTTGCTCTGTTATGCATGTCAATGGTTACTATGTGGGCTTTTATGTGCGAAAATGAGAAGGACACTAAGATTGAGTCATTCTATCATACTTACTTACACTTAGAGAGCCCCTTGAGCCTTATTTGACTTATTGTTAATTTGGAGCCCAGATATTTAGCCTCATTGTCTCAAATTTAGCCTATACAGCCCGTATCAACGTGTTAATTTATCAATATCGTGAAAAGTGGGTTGTTGGTTGAGAAGGAGCTAATTGTCGATGCATGTTAGTTATGAACTCGTCCTATGATATAGACCTTTCGTCGTAATATTTCAGCGGACTAGAAAACCTCTCCCTTCGATAAGACGCACAAAAAAAGGATAGGAGGGGCTGGTTCGGAAAAAAAAAAGAAAAAGAAAAAAGAAAAAAAACAAAAAAAAAAAAAAGAAAAAAAAGCGAGCGAGAAGAGATAGAAAAGGAAAAAGGATGAGTCGAGTGAAAACTAGGCGCGCCGTTAGAAGAGCGAAATAAGTGGTGAGAATATCGATTTGATGGTTTACACGTTTGATGCTTTTAGCTCATTTTCCTATATGACGCACCTTCTCAAAACTCGAGCCCCAATTCAACTTTCAATGTTTACCAATCTATGAAACGCCCTACTGATGATTCTTGTTCCTTTATCGAGCGGGTGGCAACGACCAGCGGCGGAGACGACGAGGCGGCGGAGGCGACGACGAGCTGGAAGCGACGACTCGTCGGCGGCGGCGGCGGCGAGCTGGAGCGACGACGAGGCGGCGGCGGCGACGGCGAGCGGGCAGCGACGACGAGGCGGCGGCAACGAGCTGGAAGCGACGACGAGCGGTGGAGACGACGAGGCGGCGGCGACGAGCTGGATGCCAATTTTAACCGCAAGTTTTCTTTTTTTATTTATTTTACCCAGTTTTTGCGACGGACCTTCGCTCGTCGCAAAAAAAAAGTTGCGACGAATTCTCGTCGTCGCAAAAATATAGCGACGGCTGTTAGCGACCGGGTTTTTCCAACGGCCTTTTAGCGACGGTGGCATTCGGTCGCAAAAGGCTTGTTAGCGACGGAAATGCCACGGTTAGCGTCGTCGCTATCCGAATTTTGTAGTGACACGTTCAAGACATGTTTTAACGAGCAATCATGAACCAAGCTTGTCTTTCTTCCAAACTTCACATTTTATTGCTGTGAAATAAAGCACACACGCTGGATGTACAAGTCATATGTTGAGTTGTAACAAATATACAAACACGATTATTTGCTTCTTGGATTCTTGTCTCCTTTATGGAACAGTGTAATCTGCACATACAAGTACTAAGGGGTTTATACAACGACATTAATGTAATATAAGATAGATTTATCTAGTTTTCTAAATGGTTGGCTGAAAATAAAACGAAAATGAAAAATAGATGGATAGAAGTTATAAGAGCCTTACTTCCACATCTTGTACCACTTGGGAGAGGATTACCACAATGTCTTGCAGTATCAACCACTTTGGCTGAGCTGTATATCCGTTCTTTTATTCTAACATATCTCTTACAAAACAGTACTATATCAGCTTTGCGAGCATAATAACAGCACTTGTCGTTTGGCTTACGAAATCTTGGTGAGAATTTCTCAATGTATACGGAGCAATATCTCATGAATCTGAAAATTCCGCGATCTTTACTT
Source organism: Craterostigma plantagineum (assembly GCA_027422505.1). Classification (NCBI taxonomy): domain Eukaryota; kingdom Viridiplantae; phylum Streptophyta; class Magnoliopsida; order Lamiales; family Linderniaceae; genus Craterostigma; species Craterostigma plantagineum. The sequence continues at coordinate 64,988 of JAPQWV010001340.1, read as the reverse complement.
CTACCAATAATATTCCCGAGAGCACCATACCTATCATCATCGTCGTAACTATCATTGATAACGTTGCATGCCTCAAGGCCATTATTTTATTTTTCGTTGTTTTTCTCCTTTGGTTGGTGATTTGCAATTAATTTATGTATGACTGAACGTTTTGCAACTGATTTTTATATGGACTGTGCCATTTATGGATGACTTCCTCATTTGATGGATTTATCAGTTAAAAGGCAGAGATGAATTTCGGCTCTTGGGATCATATCTTCCATTCACCAAATACTGACATGTGTCAAATCCTGTTGATAAATTTTCTTTTATTTACTAAATTATTCTTTAACTTTTAAAATAAATATTCCATCAAATTATAAAACCATTATTATTTCGTGTGATTTATAGGACAAAAACAAATAAACATATCTGATTTATTCTCTGTTTCATGATGATGAAATTGATATGTATATCTTATGTAGTTATGTTTTTTATGTTTATAAGAAGTTAATTTTTAGAAAGTTTACTATACGGAACATGTAGTCGAATATTGGGGTAGAAGATCCAATCCGAAACTCGGGGTGTTTGGATATGAATGTGTTAAATGTATTCATGACCACTTTTGCTGAATTGGAGATTGTGTTGCTTCTTGATATCTAAATGATCGGAACAGGACAAAGAAATTTGCGGAATTAGACATAAGCACAACCCAAATTTCTTTGGATTCAGGGATTTGAATTTTAACAAATTCAGTTGGCATAAACTGTTTGAGAATTGATGATTAAGATTTCGTCCAAATTCACCACTATATAAAAACGTTAAAGACTCCTCGGTTTTTGAAATATCGATAAAAACAACGAGCGACCATAACTTTAACTACCTATAAAACAATTTCGTATAGCATTTGAAATTGTAATTACCCGTATATGTTTTATCAACTAATCAAATTTGCTTTTATACTTATCTAAAATTAAAATTTTATCTACTAAAACCTTAAATTAACAATAAATCTTCAAATAAAAAAAGTATAATACTAAATATATCCGAGCACACATATTATGAGTGTGCCGAATATACTAGTTAGAACTGTCAAACTGGCCCACTGAGTTTTGAACTAGCTATTGATCTTCAATTGGTGGTCAGTGAGTTACCGAACGGAAGATTCCTTAAGGCGTCGCTGCAAATAATCGAGTCAGCATCTTCTCCATTGCCGCCGCATAAAAAATACATTGCGTTTTACTTCACAAAATAAAAATCTCGGCAACTTTGCAATTCACTACATTGATCCCGATTTTTTCGGCCTTTCGTGTGTAGTCAATCAGGAAATCATACTTGAAAAAAACTACATATATAAATTTAACTTTTTTTATATGAATTTCGTCGTAGTCGCAATAAGTTGCCACAATTCTTTTACTTAAACCTATAAACTCTATTTTTTACACAAAAAATTTAAATTCTTATTTATTAGTATCATAAATTGACTTATTATTATTTATATAATAATGATTAAAAATTAATATATTTAATTATTAATATCTAAAAAGTAAATAAATTATAAAAATTCACATATTATTTAATTATAATTTATAAAATTAAAAGGAAAAAAATCAAAAAATGAAAGAAAATCAATATTACTTTTACTTTTACTATTACAGGAATATCAAATATTTTAAATTTAATTAAAATTTGATTACTAAATAAAATATAAATAAAATATAAGCGATTTTTGGGTTGAAATTGTGTGTACTCTACAACTTGAGCTTTTCTGCTCATCATCACAATATTATTGTTAAATATAGACTCTCATTGGAGTAGAAACGTATTCTATTTTTTTATTTTACACGAAAATAAAGTACCCATTGGAGATGCTCTTAACCGGACGATGAATAGTATTGGGGGATCAGCTTCCCAACTAGTATTTAATTTTATTCACCAAATAAAGTTATTGAGCTTGAAAAAAAAATAAAGTTATTGAGAAAACCCAAACGCGCGAACTCAACAACTCTCGGCCTCGCCTTCTCGAACACAGAGTTTTCTCCTTCTGTTCATAAGTAATATTCATCATTTAGTTAAATTTTGTGATTTGGCCTAATCGGTCCACTAAGAGGAGAATTGACCCACATTAATTGATGGAGTTCCATCTCTAAAACCAATTGGTGATAGGTGGAGTTGCCCACCAACTTATAAGCTAGCCAACTTCTTCTGAATTATCGAATGTGGGATACATGTGATTTATTAAGGTTTCTAATTCTGAACACAGTTCGCGAAATCTTCGCGTAAAGAGAAACCCTAACCGAAACTCGAACTCTATATTTCTCTCTACTTGTGAATTGTGATAGCTTGTGTGATGTGATTGGCGTGTTGGGGCCGTACTAAGTCTAAGATAATTATAACTTAAATATTAAAGGCAAAAATATAATCTAAATTTAGAAACATCTTGATCATGATCTCACTTATTTACTTACGAGTGTTATATTAATAGGTTCATCAATTAAATCAGTCCTCGAAGGTGACGTTGAATCTTTTTCCAATTAATATACACATTTTATTTATTGAGTGACCTGAATCATGCATGTTAATACATTAGTAGCTGGGAAAACCAGCAAACAGAAAATGCTTGTAATAAATGGACTATAATTTTGAGATGGCCATAATATATTAATTTCTAATAAGTCTAACTAATCGACTTTGATTTTTTTAAGTTAGGTTCGAACTAGGGTTTTGAAAACTGGACCGGACCGGTCGGTTCGTACCAGAAACACGTGAACCTGTCGAATTTCGGTCCGATCACGGTGTGGTTCAAGCTTAGTTTAAAAAAAATATATGGAATGAAAAAATGAAAATAGAACTTATATTTTGTATAAATTACTGTTGCCCAATTGTTAGGACCTTGGTTTTTTAAAGGGTATGGGTTCAAATTTTTTAATGGACCTTATTAAGATTGTTTTACATTATTTTTTGCCACGCTTATTTTACAATTAACTTTTTTTTCCAATATATTTTATGTTTATTTAGTTTTGACCACCTACTTTATCAATTTAATTTACGACATTACATTTTACAATTAGATTTTAATCCTCCAACATTTTTTTATTTGCTAGATTTATGTATTTTTAGTCAGGGCCTCTGTTTGATTCCGATTTTATAATGGTTAAACCACAGACCACTAAATCTTTACCACTAAAATTTCTGGTACTATTCAAAACTCGATTTTAAAACCATGGTTCGAACTCGACGAGCTATTCGTAAGAAAAATAAATGTAAAAAAGGCTCTAAGCTCAAGCTCGACTATATTAAACTCAAGTTGAGACTTAGTCGAAGGGGTCACTCGACAAATAATACCTTTCACCCCTAGCGGAGCATTTGATTCATATGAATTTGATATCTTTATCATGTAAATTTTAGTTATGCATATTCATTTTTTTTTCGGATACCCGAACGGTTCCGGGTTTCCTCGACTAATCCGGTTCGCCCCGCGTCGCGTACCTGGTAACTGCAGGTAAGGCTCCAAAAGGGGGTGGTGCATACACAAGGATTCGAACCCCAGACCTTACTTAAGCGATACCAAGCCGCTTACCACTTGGACCAACCCCGTTGGTAGTTAATGCATATTCATTATTATTGCTGCGCATGTAGAAATAAAATAAAAATATTCACTTACTTAAGGAATATTATATAACTCATTTTATATCAAAGTACGTTACATTTTCCTTCTTCTGATATTGTCTCCGATTATCTTTTAAGTGTGGTTCGAAGTAAGTGCATGGGACGAGGATGGGATTCATGTTCTCCAATCATCCTTAGCCTGACCCCTACAGACCAATGACATACATATCTATTATATTATAATAGTACTATTAGCACCCCCTATGCAGGGGCGGATCCAGAATCTTCTGACCGGGGGGGTGCGCATATGGCGTTCGTAAGGATGTCGTTGATTTTAAACTTTCATTTGCTATTTTTTTTTGAAAAAAAAATTATCGCCGAAAGAGATTTTTCCATTAAATAAATTGTAAATTTCGTAAAATAACAAACAAAAATATCAATATAAAAAAACGAAAATCGATGATAACCTTTACGAAGCTCGAAAATGATAACATGATATACATATTGCGTAGCATATTATTAATATTAAACAATAATAATATGCTATAAAGAAAATAATGGAGAAAATATCGCTAATTGCAATATAACTTTTTTTATTTGATACTATGTTTTTATTCGTCGAGTAATTTTAACTATAATAAGGTCCATAATTACAAATTGATTTTAACTAGATTTTGTATTGTGAGTGCATCATAAAAATATAATTGGAACTAGAAAAGATGAAAAGAGAATGAAATATAAATTACATAAAACCTAATTGGTTAATGTATATTTATAATGAATTTAGTTGTATATTTGGTTAAAAAACAAGAATGGCTGAGAATTAAGGAAAAAACTAATAGATAAAAAACTCTAAGAAACAAATAAAAAAGAAAATAAAGGTTCTCAACAATAAAAAACTTAAAAATAATAAAAAGCGGTAATACTACAAAGAAAGTAAAATAAGAAGAATAACAAAAACGCTAAGAAAAAGTAACACTAAGACAAAAGTAGATACTTTAAAAAGACTAAAAAGGTGACCACATCAGGATTCGAGCCCTGACCACCTAAGTTAAATGGGAATTCCTCACCACTACGCCACTTGAACTTCTTCTATATGTTCGATATCAAGTTAAATATATCTATTATGCTATGTACTATACATATAGTAGTAAAGGTTTCAAAAAATTTCGGGGGGGGGGGGGGGGGGGGGGGGGGTGGCCCCCTCGAGTCCTACTGTAGATCCGCCGCTGACCCTATGTGTGTGCAAAATATAAAATTAAATATAATTAGATGATTTTAATAAATTATATACTAAAATAAAATGAGGTGGTTATTATGAGTTTTAAAGTTATGTGGTTTAATAATTTTTTTAATAATTGATATACTAAAAATAGAATGAGGTGGTTATTATGATTTAATAGGTTTTTTATTTTTTAATAGTGATTAAAGTAAAAACAATTTGATTGGTCAATTTTGACAGACCAATTTACAGTTTTTATCCCGCCTATGCTCTTTATATAAGAGTATAGATTAAGGATGTGAGGTGAGTATGAACCGTCAAATGGTCTGTCAATTAAGGCTTATTAAAAATTAAAATAGTATCACCCACTACATTTAATTAATTACTATTTAACTCTCTATTTTTAGTTAAGATTAATATGAGATATTTATTTATTATAACACGCATTTGAGTGTGCTAAGTATACTAGTACATAAAAGTAAAGTATATATTGTGATTAAACCCCTCTATTGAGGTATTGCAGTTGGTGTAAATTATTTTTGTCGTGCAATTTCGTCATTTTACTTTTCGGATTTCGTAATATACATATATATATATATGTATGTATATGTCTTTCTATTTATTAGGGGAGAGAGGCTTATATTAATTGCTCCCAAATTGATTGGTGTGGCCGTCATAAAATTATTGTTCTACCGCTGAATTTAAGTTTATCGTCATTACATCCTCTTAAATCATTTTTCATATTCTTAAAAACAATATAAAATTAAATTTAACATCATAATTTCGCCTATTAAAATTTCAAATATAAATTAATATTATAAATTATATAGTCACACACATCGGGTGTGCCAAAAATACTAGTATATAATATATGGACAAATTGTTTCCCATGGGGAACCCTGATCATACAATGATTTCTAGTTGTCGAAACAGTTCTGTTGATTTTTCTATTATATCCCACATCAACGCGTTATCGCGTGTGTTAATCACCCTCACTCGATTTAAATGTTTACGTGTTAGACATTCAATCGTTGAGGCGACATGTTGTGAAATCTAACCCACATCGTATAATTCAACTCGCCCGGCTCGATTAATATATAAGACGGCTAACTTTACATTTAGGGGGTGTTTGTTTCTGTGATCCAGCATCAGGTGATACTCGCATCACCGTAATGGGAGTATCACACGTGATGTCGATCAAGGTGATATCATCATTGCGTTTGTTTTGGGGTGATATTTCATTTCGCATATCAAGGTGATATTGGAATATTATGTTTGATTAATCACGGTGATGTGTGAGGTGATATTGCATAAATGACATACTTAACCCTACGTATATCATATATGTAATGTGAATTAATATCTTATGTTGAGATGATACATAATAATGATCAATGTTTTAATATCGAGATTAAATTTTTTTAAGCATTAATTATAAGTCTATTATATACTTATCAATATTATTTTTATATTTTTAATTATTAAATGCGTTTTTAAGATTTAAAAAAGTTAGTTGTTATAATTTAAAATATGAATAAGGTTATATAAGGAATAAATGTTAAAATATCATGGGTAACATTGTCCAAATAAAAATTCCAAATATCACCTCACACCGTAATTTTGGATCATCTAGCTTTTTGGGGGTGATCTAAAGTTGAAATATCACCCCACTTTGATCACCTAGGTGATCCTTCATTACGGTGATGACTCATCACCTACGAAAAACAAACACAGTGATGAGGAGGTGGTGAAGATCACGGTGATGTTTTGGAGGATCACCTCAAAACAAACGCCCCCTTAATAACAATTGGCTTTTAGAACAAAGAATCAATTTTTAGTAAATTTATTATATACGGTGAATTAATGAGGATGGTATTTGAAGTAAGGATTGATATGGAAATGGTCTAGTATCATTCCTTTCCCTTGAGCGGTGTATATAAACCAAATCGCCCATAGTGTGTGTGGTATATTAGTTCATAAATTATGGATCACGCTTTGACTTTCGTAATTTAAGGTTTTATTTTTCTCTTTCTTGATAATAATGCATCCAGTCCAATCCAAATTCCAAAAGTTAATTGAAATCTTCTCAAGTAGAGACAAATAATGTCAATACCGTAAATAATATGTAAAACAAGCCTTTAATAGAACATTGTAATTAGCAAAGCGTAAAACAGAAAATCGGAAGAAGGGACAAATAGAATAAAATAGGAAACTCCTCAGAGAGCATTTAATCATTCTCTCATTACCAAATACCTCTTTCTTTCCCCTAATGGATGGTTAAGATTAAGTCCAGCTTCCACGTGGACCACTCAGATCAATCCACGCGTATCGCCCTCATCACCACCTTCGTCACGAAACCACATTCTTATATAAAAACCACGAACACACACACACGCATCTGCGCTTGAAGATTGACGTAGACTTTTCTCTCACATCACATCCATTTTTAGATAAATATTTTCACCATGATTTCGTCATTTATTTCATTCCTTACGAAAAAATTGAATAAGATTGGTATCGAGGAGGAGTAGATAATCTCAATCATTTCATTTAGTTTTTTTTTTTGCCCATTGGGATCGCAAAACCTTTTGAAGATCGAATCGAGATTTTTGACTCACACAAAGAGCCCTAGGAATCATTGCTATAAGTATAAGGTTCTTTTTTTTTTTGTTGTCAAATTTGCTTATTTCCTCGTGATGCTATTGATATTTGTTTGTGAGTTCTGACATGCTTTATGCTTGATTTTCTCGGCGTTTTTTGCAGGTCGTGTGAATGTAACATAGGAGCAAAGAAAGGATATATATATTTATATATATTGAGAAAAGGCGATACGCCATTATTTCAAGATTAGTTTTTTTTGTGCTTCAGCAGATCTTGATTGACAGAAAGGTGAGTCATGAACACGCGCTTGCTATCTTATTTTTCTTTTGCTTATGCTTTAGTGTTTGAATTTCACCAATTTTCATGGTTTCTTGCATCGGTTTGCTTTAATTGAAACGAGGTTTGGTTTGAGAAAATGAAAGATTTTGACATTTTGATTCGCCGTAAAGAAAAGATCATTGCATCGTATAATATATTCTTCTCTCTACATATAATGTCTTATCTCGATTTCTTTTTTCGAGATCTAATACCATATCAGTGATTATGCTACAATTTCAAATGCTTTTCACTTCGTCCTTAAGCATCTTCATTGCATTTCTCTTCAGCTAAGACAATATATATATGTATATTATATATTGAATGTAAGCCTTGAATTTAAGCTTGGATCTATTGACTTTACAGTATATATACTAACAAAACTTTGTTAGCCTTGAATGTAAGCCTGGATCTATTTGACTTTCCAATGTCAGCTTCGATATGCTCATTAACTTTAATTATTACCTCAGTTTCCATGCCTCTTAGTGCGAAACTTCCATGAATTCCATACAAATTAGACTAAATTAGTCATTCCTAGATTTCCATGCATGTGGTCCTATATAGTAATCATTATTCCTTTTTCTAACCCGCTTGTCTTCTTTCTTCTTCTTCTTCTTCTTCTTCAAGGCCAATGTCCTCCTCAAACGCACCATGCGCAGCCTGCAAATGCCTGAGAAGAAAATGCACACAAGAATGCATTTTCGCCCGTTACTTCCCACCCGAAAACCCTTCGAAGTTCACCAGCGTTCACAAAGTCTTCGGCGCAAGCAACGTTTCGAAGCTTCTCCACGATCTCCCCCAACCCAGAGAGAAGATGCAGTCAATTCCTTAGCCTACGAAGCCGATCAGCGCCTTAGAGACCCAGTTTACGGCTGCGTGGGGCTAATCTCGGGCCTACAAAACAAGCTCAGGCAAGTCCAGCAAGACCTAGAAATGGCCAAGAAGGAGTTGGCCACTTACATTGGCCCTTCAGCTATTATTCCCATGTTTAGTCACCACCACCAAGGCTATGCACCCAATAATCCTTACCACAATCATCAGGTGATGATGATGCCTCCTCCTTACAACGTTCAGCATAATCAGCTTATGGGGAATTTATTACCACATGGGACCAACCAACATCAGCATCAGCAGCAGCAGCAGCAGCAGATGTTAGAAGCTCAAATTGCTGCTGCTGCTGCGAGGGAGCAAGAGATGCTTAGGACATTCGAGCAGCAGCAGCAGAATAATCAAGAAAATGAGCTCTTGAGGTTTAACAATGGAGGGTTTGGGGAGATGGTGGTGAACAATAACAGCAGCGGTAATAACGTTTCGAATGTTGCCTCGGGGTTTAGTCAGATGACTATGCAAGCGCTTCCTTATGAGAATTCGATTCATCATCATCGTCATCAGCAGCAGCAACAGGCCGTTCAAGTAGTAGATGATCATCAGCTTCAGCTTCAGCAATCTCAAGAGCTATTGATTCAACAGCAGCAGCAGCAGCATAATGTAGTGATAGTGAATCATAATCAAGAACAAGTAACGTTGGCTCATCATCATCATCACCAGAGTTTGAATTCGCAGCAGCAGATTGTACCTCGGGCGAAGAGCGAAGAGGGGAGGAGCATAGGTCCCTAGTTTTGATTAATTTGATAGAGAATAAGGCCTTCTTTAATATTATTTTGCCCCTTCTGAAGTCTGACTTGGAAAAGGTGCGATGATTTTGATATAGTATTTACTACATGAGATATCAATTTTGTGGAATGAATTGTTTGTTCATTGTTTTTCATTGTTATTGCAGCTGTTTCATCTTTATGGAAGATCTCTTGCTGAACCCTAATGAAGCTGAGCCATATAATGCTTTAATTTAAGGGTTTGTATGAACTTTACAGGGAAACCTGTTTGTGTAAGAAGGACACTTCTTTTACATTCTCTCGGAATTTTTCACGAATATGAATATTCTCTTTACACGAGTTCTTTTTTATGTTAAGTATGATAGGGACAGATGATGAAGGTAGTAGTTTGTAAGAGGAGAATGCAATAAATACAATCCATTGTTATTCCACGCATTGTTCTTAGCAATGTATCTTATTATGGGCTCTGTGTCGATAGGTGGAGATAGGGAAAACTCGGATTTAAGTTTCTTTTGAACATGAAATAAATATTCTTGCCGTAGAAGGGCATTAAGTAATAAAGCATCAAAATTTACTCTCTATTGCAATTGCAATCTGCAATGCGCAGTGAAGGGTGAGAATTATTGTCTTTTCACTGTCAAGAAAGATTTTCAGCGCGCTCATGAGCATGATGACGCCTGCTCCTACCGATGCAATGTAGTAGAAAAACCTAGAAACGATAATTCGACAATATATGCGCTAATTTTTTTTAAAATCACAACAAATACCTTTATTGGTCTACGCGAGGATTTTTATGGTTTTCTTTCGTTTGCCACATAATGTGATGTCAGTTTAATGCTAACTAAAAGGGGTAAATTCCTTTTTGAAGATTAAACTTCCTCTTAAATACCCTTAAGGGTAAATTCCTTTTGAAGATTAAACTTCCTCTTAAATACCCCTTAAATTATTTATTTCTGATCAGTACCATATGTGAAAAGTTTCCTGTTTAATACTCCAAATGCCTAAAATGACGATAATAACCATTCTTCAACGATTTAAAAAGCTTCCAGATTGTTATATCACATGTCGTCAAAATCGTACCATCACAACAAGTAATTATACTCAAGTTAAAAATATAATTCTACCAATAACAAACAGAGATTATACCAATTGTTTCTTTATTATACAATGTCAAATTTAAGATTATTATACCAATTGTTATCAGTATTATACTAACAAATAGTGTTATTATTATTTTAGATACGAATTAGGATATGCACACTATACCACGAAAGACAAAAATTATACCAACAAAAAGAAATATTGTACCAACAAAGTCATTTATTATATTATTAACTTTCCAGTCAAGGTCGGCATTATACCAACTGTCATAGTTATTCTTCTCGAAGAAAAATACCACGAAAGATAAAAGGTAAACCAACAGAGGGAAATATTATACCAACAAAGTCATCTATTATATTATTATTTTCCATCCAATTTCTAAATGTTATATCAATAAAGGCCGACATTATACCAACAGTTTCAGTTATTCTACTCGAACTACTATACCACGAAAGATAAATATTATACCAACAAAAGGAACTATTATACCAACAAAGTCATTTATTATATTATTATTTCCATCTATATTCTAACCGTTATACCAATTAACGCCGACATTATACCAACTATTTCGGTTATTCTACTCGAACTGCAGTATACAACGAAAGGTAGTTATTATACCAACAAAACGAAGTATTGTACCATCAAACTCATTTATTATAATTCTATTTTTCCATCCAATTTCTAGTTGTTATATCAATAAAGGCTGATATTATACCAACTGTTATAGTTCTTATACTCGAATTACAGTATACCACGGAAGACAAATATTATACCAATAAAAAGAAACATTTTACCGACAAAGGAAGGAATTATACCAATCGTTTAAGCTATATACTCGAACTAAAGTATACCACGGAAGACATATATTACACCAAATCAAGGAAATATTTTACCAACAAAAGCCCACATTATACCAACTGCTTTAGTTATACACTGGAACTACAGTATACCACGGAAGACATATCTTATACCAGGAAAGGCCGAAATTATACCAACTGTTTTAATTTAGTCGAACTTCAGTATATTAGGAGAGATGTATACTATATCAATAAAGGAAAATATCATACCAACAAAAGCCGACATTATACCAACTGTTTTAGTTAAATACCCGAACTACGTTATACGACGGAAGACATATATTATACCTGTAAAAGAAAATATTATACTAATAAATGCCGAAATTATACCATATTTTTAGTTTACTCGAACTTCATACCACGAAAGGCAACACCAATAAAAGGAAATATTTTACCAACAAAGGTCAAAATTGTACCAACTCTTTAAATTTTATACTCGAACTAATTTACAAGGACTTATTTAAAGCGATTCAACCCTAATTTACCCATATCACATTAAAACGAAAGAAATCAAAATTATACCAAGAACCCACGATTTTAGTTGTCGACAATCGACTTTCTCATTGGAGCACGAACTCGATATTCGATTGCCTGGGGTTTATTTCGTCCATTAGATATTTTGATTGCTTCTGGTTTAATCTGTTGTTGATTTCGGTTAATCTATTGATGGCTTGGTATATTATTTGGGTACAGATCAATTACGAAATGCCTAGGAAAAACAAAGAGCCGACGACATCCAACGAGAACGTTGTGGCCACTAGACGTACACGCTGTCATGTGGGCTGTTTTAGAGATCATATGGACAAGCTGCTGAAGACAGCCAGTGAAGAACACAACCGGGCTGTAAGACGGTGTCCCTTTTCTCAATTTTTGAGTGTACCGCGAATGGAAATACCCAATGGGCGTTTAGAAGGGGTGTTAGGAAGGTTTAGTGAGGATTTTTTACAGTTTAGGTTTGGAATGGATCATGTCGTTCCATTTCGAAAAGAAGCTTTTTCTATGTTTCTTGGGTTGAAAAGTGAAGGACAACATGTCGTAGATAATATAGAGTGCAGTAAGGGTATGTCTTTCCTTCGACGTTGTTCAGGGAGAGGAAGACGTACCCCCCTTAGTAGGTCGGACATACAACGTGCGTTAGGAAGAAATTGTATAGGTTCAGGATTGGTAGTTTATGATTTCGTTCCTCTGTACATATTATATGTATTTAGTTGTATTTTATTTCCGACAACGACGTATAACTTGCCGTCGTACCTCCTCCCTTATGTGGAAAATTTGAGGGAGATTGGAGTTTTTGCATGGGGTGCCGCAGTGCACCAGTTTTTGTTGAAGTCCCTACGATCAAAGAAAACGTATGTGGAAGGATGTACGTATGGTTTGTTGGTAAGTTATTGGTGTTGCTTTTATTTTTATTGAAGAGATGTAGATTTGAATATAAAGTTGTTGATAATTATGTTGATTTATCATCAATGTTGCAGATTTGGGTATTCGAACATTGTCCCTCGCTTGGGAAGAAGTGCGGACTGAACGAGGTACCTCGTTGTCTGCGGTGACAAGATCCGTTGACACGGCCTAAGTTAAAGGACGTGGAAAAGCAGTTTGATGCTTTGGAGCCACATCAAATCCTCGACATATATTCATCGGGCGAAGAGCAAGTCTTTTTGACGATGCCAATGACTGTCGAAGCATAGTTGCACAAAGGCATACTGATGCTTCGGTGTTTTTACAGAGATAGAAGTTGAGGGTGAGGAATGCGGAATTGGAAGGCAGAATTGAGGAGTTAAGTAGTGTTGGTAAGGTGTGTGAAGTGATGGACGAAGAGGAGAATCGGGGAGAAGAAGATGAGGTGCCCGACTTAACTAATTTAACCGATGTTCGAATAAACGTCGAGGGAGTATTCATTTGCATGTCCCCAGATATGGGAGGAGAACATAGAGATGATCATTACACCGAAGAGGATGTTGGAGGACAAGGTAGACGTGACGTGAGCACCGAGTCTGGGAGGGGAAGATAGATATGACGTGAGCACCGAAGAAGGTGTTGGAGGGCAAGGAGGTGCATGAGATCATATGTGTGAAGAAGGTGTGGGAGGAGACTGCACGGAGTAGTTGAGAACGACCATCGCTTTGGTGTAGTCTTCGAATGAAGGAATAAGAGAACAAGCAATCGAGATAGCTCCACAGTCGAAGAGGTCGTAGGAAAGAGAAACAGAAAGCCAAGAAAGGATTCGTTGTTCATCGATTCATGGTTCCGCCACCTGAACTCAGCGGTCTACAGACGACGGAACAATGTCTTCGATATTGTAAGATTTCTCAGCACATATGTCGCGGTGAGTACAGTTTACCTACTTGATAGTGAGATTTTTTCATTAATTTCATAATAATAGATACTGAATTATTGCAACGCTTTGCAGGCCAATTTCCTGGACTTGTTGGGGCAGCGGAAAAATAAAAAATTCCCGATAAGGACGTGAAAAGTACTCTCTTTGACAATAAGTTGTTACCCAACGTGCTCGGTAAGTTACAGTTAGTAGCACGTTTTAAATTGGCCAACATTCGAGCTATAGTGATTCCAATTAATACCAACATTGGCATCTGCTTGTTATCCTCCCACAAGAGAGCATCTTCCGTCATTATACGTCCTTGCAAGCCCCCCAATATCGGTCAGACAGTGAGCTCGTCGTAAGTTCCCTATGAATTTATTGATATATATTCAATGTGGAGATGTAGCATTTACACGGTTGCGTGTGTTGGTGAATTTCAGGCCACACTGTTTGCACAATACCTCAATTTTCGACATGGGCAGAAATTAGGAACTAAGAACAACGTCGAGCACGTAACATGTCGACAACAACCGGAGGGCTCCATGGACTGTGGTACGCTTGTATGCATATGGGCTGATGCGGTGTTAAAGGACAATATAGCTGGTTGGGATTACGTGGAAGATGGGCGATAGAATTCCGTGCCATTATCGCATATCTGTTAAGAGGCAAGAAGCAGGCTTAAATGTGTTAGGACAATCTTTTGTGGAATGACAATGGAATATTATGTTTTATGCTGATATTTGTTTTGTGGAATGGCAGTGGACAATATTTTGTGGATTTGCTGATGCAGGGTAATGTTATTATGTTGTAACTATGCTGAGTTTTTTATGTTTGTTCATGTTTTGGTATTTCTTCGATCGCGATGTTGACATATATCGTAATATGATGTCGACATATTAAGTTCCACGATCGATCAGTATCACACTCTATTACACATATATTAACTTGTAAAATTCCAGTAGGTGTTAGTTTATGTTTAACTTGACACGTTTTCAATATTATACCTCATTAGGAATTATAACTATATTATTTAGCAAACTTAACTTGATTTTATACATATTCAATATTATACCTCATTAACGAATTATAACTATATTATTTAGCAAACTTAACTTGATTCTTATTCAAACGTTTCCAATTTTGCTATTATACCAACATTAAGGAACTATAACTATATTATTAAGGATTTATAATTAAAAACTTAAGTTCATTATTATACAATTAATTGCTTGATTATACCAATAAGGGCAGATATTATACACTTGTTTTAGTTATTCTATTCGAACTTTACTATACAGCGAAGGACAAATAGTATACCAACAAATGGATATATTACCAGTTAACAGGTTTATTTTACAAGTTAATGCCTGATTATACCTGTAAAGGCCGATATAATACCAATTGTTTTAGTTATTCTACTCGAACTTCACCATACCACGAAAGACACATAGTATACCAATAAATGGAAGTATTATACCATCTAACTGATTTATTATAATTATACCAATAAAATTTCCTACACAAGATTTTATTGATTTTCCTCACGCAATATTTTATTATAATTTCCCGCCCAATTCATCTTTATCCCGCTCAACAATTGTCCGTAATTATGTTTTACAGTCAAAACCCCAGTTGACCTTGCTTCCAATCTCCATTTTATCTGCAACTACAACCGAAAATGAATATTGATGAGCACCATTTATGTCTTTGTACATTCAACAGGACGATTATGTTTTTGATGTCCCTCAAGATTCGACACTAAGGGATCTACAACAGCTGCTCTACACTAGATGGCCCATGTCACAGAATAACCCATCAAACCTCAGATACGAGATGCCGTTTCATTGCTCTAAGATTAGTTTACTTAATGACGAAGATTTCGCCAACATGTTTGTCATCCATCAAAGAATAGGAAAGCAGATGATACATTAATTTGTCGAAATAGACGCAGGTGCTAGCTCGAGAAGCACCCCTGGACACGTTGCGCTACAGGACGAGGTCCTAGAAGAGTTAGATGGCGAACCGGGGAATGGAAACTGGACAAGCTGCATAACTGGTGTTGGGCAGCTGTTGTCGATGCAGTCCAATTCCGAAGTAAACTGAAAAGATATTCCATTTCTTGGGGTAAGGATTTCAAGTATGTGAAGAATGAATCAAGGAAAGTAGTTGCAAAATGCAGGGTGAATAGCTGTAAGTGGCGAGTATGTTCTTCATACAGAAAGACTGACAACACGTTTGCAATACGTAATTGTAATCTTGAACACAATTGCGGCAGTTCAAACTTGTTGTCCAGAGACCATCCGAAAACTGACAGGTATTGGGTGGCTGAGTTAGTGAAACAGAAATTGCAAAGTGATCCACTTTATAAACCTTGCAATCTGAAAGATGACATCCGCGAAGAATACGGAGTTGAGATTCCGTATCGAAGAGCATGGGAAGGTCGAGAGAAAGCCATTCAACAAATCCATGGTGGTGATTGTGGGTCGTACGAGAAACTCGGTTGGTATGGTCGTAAAGTGATTGAAACGAATCCAGGCAGCTTTGCTTGTTGTGAGATATTCGCAGAGTCGAGAAAATTCCATAGATTATTCCTAAGTTTTGCGGCTTGCGCTGTTGGATTTCTTAGAGGATGCAGACCAATAGTGTTCTTAGATGGGTCGCACATCAAAAGTAAATGCAAGGGTACATTGCTTAGTGCTACATCGAAGGACGTAAACGACGGGTTGTTCACCATAGCATATGCAGTTGTTGATAATGAGAGCGATGACAATTGGGAATGGTTTTGCAGAAAACTATGCGAGGTTTTTAGATATCATGGGAACAAAGACGGCACACGGTTTACATTTTCTCAGACCGTCATAATGGTCTCTTAAACGGTGTGCCGCTCGTTTTCCCTGAATGTAATCATGCTTACTGTCTGCGGCACATAATCGACAATTTTAAGACGGATGTCGTGATTAAACACTCGCATAAAGAAACAGAGAAGTGGAAGTCAGTGTTCAAAGCAGCTGCGTATGCCCTGACCGATAAGGTGTTATCACAAATGTCAATAAAATTTTGGAGAAATTCAAGGAGCACGGCGCCATATTCATTCATAACTCCAAACCCGATCATTGGGCTAACTCACTCTTCCCAGGCATGCGTTGGGGTGTTATGAACAATAATGTTGTTGAGTCGTGGAATCATTGTGTAAAATCGGCCAGATTCTTGCCCGTGCTCGGGTTGGTGGATGAAATCCGCAGAAAGATTATGGTGACGATGAGCACAAGAAGGGAGGAGGCAGTTAAAATGACTGGAGCGATATGTGTGAATCAGAAGAAGCTCAGTAAGAAGATGAACGGGTAGCGGAGGTTACGTGTTGAGCAGTCATGCGGACGCATCTTCGAAGTGGCTGATGAAGGAAGTACATATGCTGTGGACTTGAGCGGAGGGACATGCTCTTGCAGATGGTACCAAATTGAGGGTATTTCCTTGTAAGCATGCTGTTCATGCATCAACACGTTACAACTATCGCCCTACGAGTTTTGCGATGCATTATACGGTGTTGAAAAATATAAAGAGGCATACATGCATGTCTTGTATCCAAATCCTACGCACGAAATGGATTCCAGTAAGTGAGACTATCAATGCCCCGGATGTTCGCCGTCCGCCGGATCGTAGTAGGACAATCAGAATTCCATCACAGGTTGATGTTAGGGCAGTAAAGTGTGGGCGATGTTCAAGGCTGGGACACAATCGTAGATCCTGAAAGAGCCCATGTGAAGGTAAACGTAGGCCTCCCACAAATACAACACACGTGTGGGTATATTTTGCTGATTGTTTTGCTGATTGTTTGGATCTTCTGCACATTATTTGGTATAATGTGTGCATCTGTTAGTATAATCGAATCGTCTAGTGGTAAATTTATGGCAAATTTTAATTGGTGCTTAAAATAAACATCTCAGTTGGTACAATTTTGCTGCTAAAATATTG
Organism: Craterostigma plantagineum; assembly: GCA_027422505.1. Lineage (NCBI taxonomy): Eukaryota > Viridiplantae > Streptophyta > Magnoliopsida > Lamiales > Linderniaceae > Craterostigma > Craterostigma plantagineum. The sequence goes on along the minus strand of JAPQWV010001340.1, from coordinate 47,396 downwards.
GTACGAGTCTGGAAATATTTGGTACATTAAGCTCATTGTTGGTATCAACCTGTAAAAAAGTCTACAAAATTTTTGGGTATAATGTGCGCAACTGTTAGTATAATCAAATCATTTATGGGCAAATTAGAACCAGTGGTATAATAAACATGTCGGTTGGTATAATTGTGTTGCTGAAATATTGGTACGATACTCGAAATAGTTGGTACAATTAAGCTCTTTGTTTGTATAAAATTATAAACTAATTGATAAATGGAATTTATATCGTATTTTATACCCCGTAAAAGCGTAATATCGATTGTTATTTATTTGAATTTTCCTCGAATATCATACGTATATGTTTATATTTGATTTTTGACAGATATTGGGAAAAAGAACTACAACCGGGAATATTTGGGCTTGAATTAATTTGAGGAACCGTCAAAATCCAGCCCATTGGTTCCAAGCCCATTTAAAACCTTTAGGCCCAAGACCATCTCAACCCATTTACATTTTTAAGCCCAAGAGACCGAGGAAGATAATGCCCAATGAAGGAATTATTGCATACATACAACACACGTACGCATCAAGGGGAGAAAAAATCATGGAGCGCAGCCATCGATTCCAACACCCGACACGGCGCACACAATGAAAACAAAGGCTCACCGCTCAAGGAAAAAAATCAAATACAATCTTATGCCGTTCTTGAGCAGCAAAAATAAAGATTTTTGTCTCCCCCAACATCTATAAATAAGGGATCAACGTGAAGAGCAAAACTTGGTGGTGTAAAGAAAGCTGTGGTTGATCGGCGACGGCAGTGCAACAGGGCTGATTCGTGGACTGTGAAGCGAAGGCGAGGAAGTGCGACTGCTTGAGCTGTGAGCGGGTGCGTGTGAGCAACAACTACGAGCCGGGTGCACGGGGACCGACGAAGGGCTGATCTGAGCCGGGTGCACGGGCCGGGACTGCAACTGAGACTGACAGACGGAGGTAGCAAGCTGACTCGTGGGCTGCTGTGGCTGTGACGGGTTGCCGGCGTCGGAGGAGCAGCGAACGGGCAGCAAAAAAAGGGCAGCGCCGAAATTCAGGGAAGAAACATGTTTTCTCTTTGTTATTTACGCTCCTCGTTGTGTTAATGTTTTATATGAGTGGCTAAATTCCGTAGTATTTGAGATTAGATTAGCCCTAGCGAGATCATACGTATGTTGAACGTATTATTGATATGCTTTTTATTATGACTCGGTTACGATGTATGCTATTGTTTTGATTATGTCTATGTGGTCGAAATAATTGTTGGGAAATCGAACGCTACGCTCGAGAGAGGGGCGACGGTTAGACCACTCGTAAATGAGCGGAATAAACTCATCGCTAGAGATAGGTTGAACTACCCCCCGGATTAGAGTCAAATCTAATAGCGGGATTCATCGTTATTTATTGCGGTCTGCGATTAAGTAAGTTAGGGAAGCTTGCCCAGCTATTTAAGACGTAGTTAGTTGTTACGAGTCGAAGCGAGTAAGCGCAGTTTCGCCCAATCGTAGAAACCCGTATACATACCATAGGAATCCTCACGGTCTAATAATTAGCTAAAATTTATAGCTTGTTAGTCGTTCGATCGAGTTAGGGGATTCGAAGTCTCAAATACGTTTGCTTTCATAAAGTCGTCACAACTCCGTTATTGCTATATTATCAAATTGTTATTTTGTGTTTATCATTTGTTTAGTTTATCGTATTTATATTTGTATCAAACCAAAAATATTCACTAGGATATTTAAACTACGGTTTTCTAAGTAGATAGTTCCTTTGGTTCGATACTCGAATATTTACCGCTTATTACTCGATCCACTCAATCACTAATCATTCAATATTTCTTGGTATAATGTGCGAAACTGTTAGTATAATCGGATCGTTTACTGGTATATTTATGGGCACATTGAATTGGTGGTATAATAAACATGTCAGTTGGTATAATTCGATCACTGAAATGTTGGTACGGTACTCGAAATAGTTGGTGCAATTAAGATCTTTGTTGGTATAATGAACAATTTTTTAGGTATAATTGTTTGAGAATTTTTGTTGGCGAAATTTTGGGTTTTGATGGTATAATTTTCGTCTTTGCGGGTATAACGTGGAAAGATCAGTTCGCATAATAAATTTTTATATATATTATTTCTTAGTATAATTTTAAGAGCTACTGGTATAATACTCTTAAATTTAACTGGTATAATTATGTCCGCTTTTGGTATAATAAATATGTCTACTAGTTGAATCATGTATTTCTCTAGTGGTACGATAACATCTTTTGTTGGTATAATAATCGCGTTTGATGGTACAATAATATGAAAATTTAACTAGGTAAAATAATGTCCGCTTTTGGTATAATAAATATGTCTACTAGTAGAATCATGTATATCTTTACTCGTATTATAACATCATTGGTTGGTATAATAATAGCTTCTGATGGTACAATAATATGAAAAATTAGCTAGGTATAATAATGTCTGTTGGTATACTAAATGTCTATGTCTAATCATGTAGTAATATATTTGTTATATGGTATATAACATTGGTATATAATGCGTATATGATATAATAGTATAATTATAGTAATGAAAATGTATACATATATAGTGGTATGATAAAGTATATATCGCGTCTTGGTACAATAGTATGAAATTTAACTAAGTATAATAATGGTATAATAAATATCTCTACTAGTAGAATCATGTATTTCTTTACTGGTATGATAACATATTTTGTTGGTATAATAATCGCATCTGATGGTACAATAATAGGAAATTTTAACTAGGTATAATAATGTCCGTTGTTGGTATAATAAATATGTCTACTAGTAGAATCATGTATTTCTTATGTGGTATGATAACAGCTTTGCTTGGTATAATAATCGCGTCTGATCGTACAACAATATGAAAATTGTTTTTTCAATTTTAAAGAAATGTTATTTTCGTCATTTCAAGGTTTGGGTATTAAATAGGAAACTTTTCACAGATGGATACTGATCAGGAATAAATAGTTTAAGGGGTATTTAAGAGGAAGTTTAATCTTCAAAAGGTACTGATTAGGAATTTACCCAACCGAAAGAGCCTATTATATGTGAAGACAAGTACTTTATTTCATGGTAATGATAAGGCTTAGATAGGTATGGCATCTATTATAACCTGTCGCGCACTTGATACTAATTTTCTTCTAACAGTTAATTTCAGTGTATAGTTCGTCATCTCCATACTTACCAAAATTTCATTCAACGTATGAATATTAATTGTTTCATATTCTTTGAGCAAACTCTAGAAGGGGATTAGCGTACACAAGGAAAGAGAGAGAGAGGAGAACGAGTACACGAGAGGCGATATACAAAAATATTTATTTTTTTATTTTGAAGTCGATGCATGTCTCAATGAAGTGTGCGTAGGGGTAAGGGTTTCAAAAGTCTTGTGTAGTTTTGTTTAGTCTCAAAGGAATGAAAAATCTAGAGCATCAGCGGTGCGCTTGAAGCCATCGAGTCTTCGCTTCGTGTCCTTTGTTTTTGCATGTGTTCTAAAACATCACGAAAAAGATATGTTGAAAGGCGACCTTTTCGGCGACGCCCCTCCAACACTCAAAGTCAGATAATCATTACAGTTGATATTAACACGTGTAAGGGTGTTCGAAAATAGCATTTAGTCATTAGAGAGAGGGTCGTATGAGTGATCGAAAGCGCTGTGAGAGATGAAAACAACTCATCGTATACGTAGTAGGTATAGCGTGTAGGGTTGATCTTCCCTTCCCGCTTGCGGAGGTAGCTTCTTCGACCAGTCATCAATGCGTTTCCACATGTAATCACGAATGTTTGTGAATATCTCCGACCAGTCATCAATAGTAGATGAGGATTGGAAAATTTTCATGTGTTTTGTAGATTGTCCCTTTAATCAAATGTGATATCTTTATATATTTTTAAGAACACATATTGGATTAATTTGATTCTATTTTTTTTATTATTGTTGAGATTCTAAGTTGAGCTTTTTCCGAATTAAAGCAAATATATATTATATATATACACAAAAATGACAAGTGGCGAAGCAATTATTGGCCTAATTATTAATGTTCACTATGTATTTACTTTTCTTACCTTTAAATGTCGCCTTAATCCATACTTTTGTGTGCCTTTTTGTGTGCTCTTTTGTACTATCTCTCTTCTCTCTTGTAATTTCTCTCTCTCTCTCTCTCATAAAATTCGAAGAAATAAAAGTTTGAGTTTGCCTACCAACAACTTCAATTAAGTTTTAAATTTTTGTTTTTATAATTTTTTGTATGTTTTTAGCCTTAGTGGGAGGCTAAATTCCATCGTTAAAACTACAGCAAAATGCCTTAATACTTAAATCATGGTTTATATCATTATACATATAATTTATATAATATATATAATATTTTCTTTTCATAAAAATATTTTAAAAATGGATTCAAAGAATTAAATTTTGGATAAAGGTAGTGATAAAATTTGATTAAGATTAATTGTGTGTCGGCTCTTTGCGTTGCCCGTGTTGCCGAAGGAAGGCGTTTGAGGGCGTTGGCTGTTATCGATTGAATTAATCTCATGAAAAATATTATTAGGTAAAGGTCCTTGAAACGATTTAATTCAACCAATCTCCAAAAAAAAATTTATTTTGTTTTGCTTTTGATTGTTGGTATATCGGCTGGAATACCTTGCGTAATAGTTACGGGATCAGACTGTTTACAGTTTGATAACCGGTTCGATAGGTTTAACAACGACTCGTACCGTTAATCATGATTTTTGTGAAGTTTCAAATAAAGATCCTCTCTGAATGGTATCAGAGCCATGGTGGGGTACTAAGAAGTTAAGGTGTAGTTTAACGTCTTATTCATATGAATTTGATGCGACGTAAAGCAACTGTTAAAAACAGTATTGAAGAGGAATATGATATTCCTTAAGATTTAGATAAATTAATCTATCAATAATTAGGTTTGAAATATGTAGTCAAACTACCGATGAAACTATCTGTTGAAACAATGGAGATGGTTATTAGGCTTATAAGTAATAAAGACTTAGCAAAATATAGAATAAATCATAAGTTTATTCATATTCGGTTAGTTTAGGTAGCTTTTAAATGTTTGACTTTAGAAGGTTTGCCCGAGAGCTTTATAGCAGCTCTTAGAGATGGTAGAAATCTCGACTGAAATCAATCCCTTATGAGAATAATTAGTCTTGCTTATGGCCCAATGTATACCCAAATCTCCAATTATGGTTGACTGATGTCAACTTATTAGATGCCTTGACATTAAATTCTAAATTCACGGATACAGTTACGCTCCAGGATCGGAAGTAATGTCTCTGTTATATGATTTATTATAAGCCTTTATTTACGCTCAATCCACAGTGTAAAATTGTGGATAAACCCACAAACGAAACTATTCTTATAGAAACCGATTTTAGTAGATCTAATAGTACAACCCGAAGATCTATCGATGTCAAAATTTCTTGGTCTAGAATCTCTAGATCGACCCCATCTCATTATGATATATCACCATATGATTATATGATAAGATCTCGCTCTAGAGCTTCGACTTCCCAAGTTAGAGAATCGACTTCTAGTGATTACCTTCAAAATAAGGTAGAAGAATTAAGAATTGATTCTGACAATATTGTTCAAGGAGTTTTCAAAAATCAAGACGAGGAAATAACCGAGTCTGAAATGGATTTTCGTGTTTAATGGATTTAAAACCAAAAGTCGACTTTAGTCTGGGTTCACCGGTAAGAAAGAAAATTCAACAAGAGTTCTTTCAGCCTAAATGTGAACTTTTCTGAAAATTATTTTTGAAAATTTCAATAAAGAGGATAAAAATATTATCCAAGAAAAAATCTATAATGATTTAGAAAAACAGAATGAAAAATTACCTCTTGTTCCTTGTTTTTTAACAAAATATTTTAAAAATATGATTATGTTCTTGAAAGAAATTATAAGCTTTCAACTAGGAAAAATCTTACTTCAGTTTTTCCTCCGCAAAGTAGTTTCCAAATGGAAAAGAAATGAATTTAGATATTTAAATGCTTTTCAAAAATTATTTGAAAAAGAAAATGATATGCTTTCTGCTACTATTAATAATACTAGTTTTGCCCCGTTCGATGCACGGGAACTATAGCTGAAAGTGAGCCTGAGCCGTGTGTCAGCCCGACCCCATCCTAAAAAAACACCGGGCTCGAGCCTTAATTTTTAGACCCCAAAACATAATCGGGCTCATTTGGCCCAACCTGTCAGACTCGCGGACTGATGTCCCGTGGGCCAAAAACCGACGGTCCGCGGGCCAAATTGGGCCAGCTATAGTAATACTTTGAAGTATTACAGTCTTAGATTTTATATTTTTGATTTTTACAGTCGCACAGTAGTATAGACGTATAATATTAAATATTTACAGTAATTCAGGATTACACATGCTTACATTAAGAAAAAATCAACAAATACAAATACATTTGGAAGAAACTAAATGTTGTTGAACCCTAATAATAAGTTTTGATATATATGACTGAAAAATATTTGATTGGAATTATCATAAAACTCGTGCTCATTATTTCCATTATTTGAATTGTAAAGAAAATCTTTAACACAAAACATTTTTACACTATTATTTTAATATTATTTGAAATTGTAGTAACAGTTCCTGTCAAAATCAGAACATGACTGTTGATATTTTTTTCTTAATGTAAGCATATGTAATACGGTATGAGATTGGATATTTAGTCACCACGATGAATAATGCAACATATAAAGGAGCAATGTATTAACACAAAAACTATTTACCAGTATAAATAGGATAATCTAATTATCCACATAACGAATATACAATATCAATTATTGGGCGGGTAGACACAAAATATCAAAAGTCAACGAACAAAAATGCTTGAAAAATTAATCCGTTTTGCTCATTCTATGGAAAATAAAACATACTAACATCCAAGAATAGACGTGTTCAAACGGTTCACGGTTACGGTTCACGGTTATAACCGCCGGTTTACGGTTAGTGAAAATCTCAAACCGTAACCGAACCGCGGTAACCACGGTTACGGTTACGGTTTGTAACCGTATCGCCGGTTACGGTTACGGTTGAATCGCCGGTTTACGGTTTTAATTAAATTTTTTTATTTTATTTAAAAAACAAAGAATAATCATTTAAGTAAACTAAGAAAATTAATTTTATTTAATAATGTCGAAAATTTCAATCCATCTTAAAAGAAAACACAATTACACCTTAGATTTTGTAAGAAAAAAATACAATCGCTCAGTATTCGTTTAATAATAATATTAGCAACACTTACTGATATTTTGAGAAAGAGCGAATTGCTTACAGAAATTCGATAATGTGTTTGCTTTTAACTTGAGAATTGAGAGCAAAAAATTCTGTGTAAAATCTATACAAATTCTCCACATATTTATAGAACTATAGCATGAAAAAAATAAAAAAGGAACTAATAAAAATGATAACGATAACATGACAGTTGAGAGTCAATTAGAAGAAAGGAAAAAACTGAAAAATAAAAAGAAAATGTGAATGAGAATAACTTGATGACCGATGAGTGAGAATAAATAAGAGAAATAAGGTAACGCCCAACCGTCGGAAAAAATAACTAATCATCCAAAACTTAAGTTCAGCCCAATATAAGCTCAGTCTAATGCCTTATTTTATGGAAAACCGCCGGTTATAACCGGTGGTTCACGGTTAGAGAATTCTATAACCGTAACCGAACCGTATCAAATCACGGTTTGCTTACGGTTTGAACCGTAACCGTTGACTACGGTAAACTGAACCGTTGACCACCGGTTCGGTTACGGTTCGGTTACGGTTTTTTGAACCGTCTGAACACGTCTATCCAAGAAGCAAATAATATCCATAATTCCGGTCGTCTAAGTTGATTAAACCATATAATAGAACCTATGCCACAATAACTGTACCAGTCCACGAACCCAACCCTTGAAGTTCACATAACCTACCTATCCCCAATTTCAAGGGCACTTTGAGACAAACCCAAAATAAAAAGAAACAATAAAAGAAAAAATAGCAAACGTCATCGGATCAAAACAACCAGAACATGCCAAAAGAAATGAAATTGTACCGCACTACCTGAAAATTGGAATTATTAGCTACATCGTCATTCCCCAAAGACTGAACCCCAGTTAGATTCTCCTCCAACATCAAATTCATAAAAGAAAAAAAAAGAAAACGATAGATGAGTCGCAGATTCAATTCATCACTAAACAAACAAACTCCACACTGAATGCACACCATAATAATGTTAAGATCCTCATGCGCAATGTTCTCGACTGAAATTTGCTTGATCGCCACAAAATTTATCCACAAAGTGCATAGCTCGTCAGTTACTCCAAAAAAAGAAACAGAACCTCGAGATTATCAAAATCACCGAAGAAAGAAAGAAAACTTACGTATTTGTTGTCCAATGTCTTGGACTTGTCAACTGCGGATGATGTCACCTGTCGAGACATCTCTCCGACTACCTAAACACGCGATCAAAAATACTAATCCCTCAAACAGTCTCAAATCCAACACAGCGATGAGCGAGTAGGCTGTAGCAGTCGTTATCAGGCTCTTCGCTTGCCGGGCTGAGGAATCGATTCGATTGTACGACTATGTATCTATCATATTATTAATTGAATACAATGAATGTATAATTGCAAGACTCTTCATCTTTCTTACGATTAATTGTAGACGATCTATGCGTGATGTTAGTCATCTGTCCTATTAATAATTTTAAAAACAAAGGAGGTGGCAGCATATTAAAACATAAATATTTTCCTAATTATAAAAGATATAATATGACAATGGCAGGTGTAATTCCGACCTCATATGGGCCTAAAATAGTCATTTGCATTGATATTGCTGACATGTCGCATTGGGATTGGTTAAGAGAATGGTCAATGAGAGTCCACGTCCAACTTTTATATAGTATAGATTAATGGTCTTTTAGCAACGAAATTATACTAATATGTATGTTATAGTTTTAGGAGAACAAATTTCTTTATTAAAGAAATATATTGAAGAAATTTCATCTTCAGTAAAAGATATGAAAAACTTTTTATTAAAAGAGAAAAATATTTTAGGAGCATTTGATACTGCGTTTCCCAGTAGTCAACCTCCTCCCAAAGTTACAGATTTTAAATTAGAATCTATTGCTCGTATTGGGAAATTACTTGAAGAAAAATTTAAAATCTTAAACTTAATACTTTAAGCGAAATTTGAAAATCAACTTGAAAATACAAATAATTTCAAAGTATTTTTCACAAGAAGTTAATAAGCTTAAGCATACAAAATATGCGGATAGGCCAACCCAGAGTTAATATTATTACCCTAGGTCTACTCCTCAAGATAACTTTTTCGAAGAACAAGAATTTATGCTCAATAATTCGTATAGTGGCAGAAGCATATACTGGAATCTAGACGGTTCATACCGAAAGGCAAATCTATAATATGATACATAGAATGCTTATGTATAAAACGATTTGCAAACAAAATCAAAACAATGATAATGTCGTAGCTAAAATGCTAATCGCTGGCTTTACTGGTCAATTAAAAGGATGGTGGGATAATTATTTATCTTAGCATGATAAAGACCAGATCATGGCAACCGTTAAGGAAGAAAACGGTCAGCAAGTTGACAATATTGTTTATACAAAACATCATTGAACATTTTACAGGCCAATGGTCTGACAATTCTGAAAATATCAAAACTCTTCTCCAAAATCATAGGTGTAAAACTCTTACATCTTTTAGATGGTATAAAGATACCTTTCTTAGCCGCGTTATGGAACTCCCTGAGTCAAATAGTATTCGCTGGAAATCCAAATTTATTGATGGATTACCATCACTCTTCGCAGAAAGAGTGAGAAATAACATTAGGAAAGGAGAATCAAGTATTAATTACAACTGCTATACCTACTGTAAACTTATAGGAACCTGTATTTAGGAAGGTTTAGCTTTATGTAATGATATAAAGCTAAATAAACAAGTCAAGAGACATTCTCTTGATGAAAAGAAACTATTAGGCCAATTATGCGGTCAATGTGGTTTAGACCCTTCTACAAGTCAGCCTCGTAAAGAAAATAAAACTAAAAAATATTCCTCCAAACAATACGAAAGAAGAAAAAATCGAAAAATTAAAAGAAGAGAATAAAAATTCTCTAAGATAATAATTACCACGTAAAATAAATTCCTCCAATAGTTTGTCGAAAAAATGGGTAAAATTGGTCATAAAGCAAAACTTGCTGCGCTAAAAAATCAATAGTTTAGAAGTTGATAGTGAACTTAAAGAAACACTGTAAAAAATTCTTTTAGAATCTGACAGCGAATCAGAGTACTCTTCGAATGATGAAAACAACATCATTGAAGATATTTCATCAGACTCTGATGAATGTCGTAACTGTCAAATGGGACAGCCTTGCTCTAAAGATTCAGATAAATCAGAATCTGAATCAGAAGATAATTCAAGATGTTAATCTCCTAGACAATAATAATCTTTATGAAATGGTTAAAGAAACTTAAGATTCAAATTTAAAAAATCTGATCTTCATACGAATAATTCAGAAAGAGGAAGAAACTTCTAAAGAAGTTATTCCTAAGCCAGAACCTATAATATGGCTTTCACAACAAAAATAAGTATAATGAATCTCCAGTTAGTATTAAAGATCTTGCTATAGAGATTTCAATTCTTAAAACAGACATTAAAGAATTAAAATTACATAACAATTGTTTAGAAAGAAGACCTAGGCTTGAAAAGGGGAAAGAAGTTTAGAAGAATCTTCTAAATCCCTTGACGAATTTGCTAGCGTCAGAAAATGATAATTTCTGTCTACACTAGAAATTATTACTTCTCAAAGGTTAGTGAGGATTTCACTCTTATTGATAAAACTTTTGAGAAAAATTTAATCGCGCTATTGACAATGGAGCAGATTTAAACTGCATCCAAGAGGGTATAATACCTACCCAATATTTCCATAAGACAACTCATTCTCTTAGCTCTGCAAGCGGAGAAAAGTATTAACAATAAAATTCCAAAGGCCTATATTTGTAAAATAAGATCTGTAATCCTACGTCATTCTTGCTACAAAATCCTAAGTTACAAGAAAAAATTTAAGTTGTTATATAATCAGGTTACGTTGCAAATATGCAATAATCTTCCAAATGCTTTCTGGAACAAAAAGAAACATATAGTTTCTTTACCATATGAAGAAATTTTAGTGAGAAAAATATTCCCACTAAAGTTCGTCCTTGCCAAATGAATGTTGAATTATTACAACTCTGTAAAAAGGCAATAACTTCCCTTTTGGGCTCGGTGGTGCCTAGACCCTGAGATGTGTTCGGCAGAAATGAACAATGGTGCTCCTAACAACAATGGGTTGAAACACGTGCAAAAGCGACCGGATAGACAAGCTGAGAAACAGCCGGTCACTGACCCAACCAAGAAGTGGACTTGTTATATATGCAATGGTTCTCACAAGTGGTATCGTTATGGCCTTTGCATCCACCAAGAATTCGTTCCCAAGAATTACTTCGAAGTCGAGTGGAGCAATGATAAATGTCGCCGAGCCTTCCCAATGACGATCCTCACGTTTGCCTGAATGTTACCTTCCACATGAAGAGATGCGACATTTGCTAATTTGATGGTGGCAGGTCGGTTGAGCAACGCAAGCCCAGCCTTCTTCGCCATTTCGAGAGACATGAAATTGTGGGTCGCTCCCGAGTCCACCATCACCATAGTGGCCAGTTTTTCCACGAGACAAGAAATGTACATGAGCTTGTTCTTTCCTGACTTGTCCTGCCTAAGTGTGGCCAACACTCGCAGCTGGTTGGCCTGCGGCTCATCTTTGTTTGCACCCGACGATCCAGCTTCGCCCCTCATCTGGGCAGAGACAGTGTTAACGGCAGATCGTTGTGGAGGGGTTGGTTGACTCGTTCGGTCTGTCCATCCGTTTGTGGGTGATATCCGGAAGAGAATCGTAGTTTCGTGCCAAGTCTTCGGAATAGAATCGTCTAGAATCGGCTTGTGAATCTTACATCTCGATCACTAATGATCTCTTCCGGCATCCCAAAGTACTTCACCACATTTCTGAAGAACAAGTCCGCAGCAACGTCAGCATTGCACTGAATAGGGGCAGCCATAAATATCGCCATTTTGGAGAATCGATCCACCACGACTATGATGGAATTATTTCTTTCGCTCTTCGGTAACCCAACAATGAAGTACATGGAAACGGAACACCATGGACTAGCTGGAATAGGTAACTACTGTAACAAACCTGCGGCTTTGAACGCTCGGGCTTGTCTCGCTGGCAAACGGTGCAAGTACGAACAAAGGCCTCGACATCCTGCTCGAGCTTTGGCCAATAGAACTTGCGAGAAATTAGAGCCATGATGCGCCTAATTCCGGGTGACCTGCCCACTGCGGCTCATGGTGCTCTTTGAAAAGCTCATTTCGCAGTCTCCCGGCGGGTACATAGAATCGTTTGCCATGCGTGACCAACAGCCCATCTTCAAGCCAGTAGTGTTTCAGAAGCCCTTCCTTAACCTGGTCCTTGAGCTTCACGTAAGTCGGATCGTTCTCACTTTCGCGTCGAATGCGGCTTGTAAAGCTGCTTGCGACTTTGCTTATAACGGCCAACATGTTGAGGTAAGGCTGGCGGCTTAGTGCATCAGCAACTTCATTCTGCCGCCCAGGCCGATGAACCCAATCAAAGTCGAACTCCCAAGAATATTGCCATCGTGCCTGTTTCGGGGTTAGCTTCTTTTGGGTTTTGAAATAAGTATTTGTCACATTGTCAGTGACAATCACAAATTTCGAGCCGAGTAGATAATGGCGCCATGCTCCGAGACAGTGAATCACCACGGTCATCTCTTTCTCGTGCGTGCTATAGCGCGTTTCTGCATCTTTGAGCTTCCGGCTCTCGTAAGCGATGGGGTGCCTCCCTTGCACAAGTACACCGCCAAGCGCCTTCCCAGACGGAAAAGAGTCCATTCGAGGTAGTTTATGGTTTCCAACCTTTAACACCTCAAAATCTTTCTATGTGGAAAGCTGCAGGAGATTGCCCACCGGCGTACAAGTTTGCTCGAGGGCGACATTGTGGACTGAAGCTCGAGATAGCCTCGAAGCTGGTAGGGGTATGAAGAAGTATTACGACCAAGGACATCGGGCGGTAACCTTCGATGTGGGCGAGAAAGTTTGGTTTCAAGGCACCACCGAGCCCGACAGATCAAGGTTTAATAAAACCTTCAAAGTCTCCTTGGTCATGTACAAAACCTTTTATGTTATTAGCGCTGCAGAAAAGAAGCGAGGAGCAATTACCAACCTTTAAATAAAGGTTTGAAAAGGATTAAGTATCCTATTCCTAACAAAAAAGATTTGCTTGATCAATTGCATAATGCAATTTTATTTTCAAAATTTGATTTAAAATCGGGATTTTGGGAAATTCAAATTGCCGAAAAATATCGTTATAAAACTGCTTTTACTGTCCCAACTTGACAATTTGAATGGAACGTTATGCCCTTTGACTTTGCTCCTTCTAAATTTCAAAATATTATGAATGATATTTCCATTCCTTATAGTAATTTTATAATCGCTTATATTGACGATATTTTGGTTTTTTCTAAAGATATCGAAATGCATTTTAAACACTTGATATTTTCGAGAAAATTATTATTCAAAACGGATTAGTTATATCTAGTCCAAAAATGATTTTATTTCAAAAAAAATTTAGAATTTTGGGTTATACTATTGAGAAGGGTAGTATTACTCCAATAAATAGAAGCATTAAATTTGCGTCAAAATTTCCTGACCAAATTTAGATAAAACTCAATTACAAAGACTTTTAGGGAGTTTAAATTATATTTCTCTTTATTATAAAAATCTTGCAATTGATACTTCTATTTATATGATAGATTAAAAAAGACGGCTTGTCAGTGGACAAATAGTCACACTGAAGCAATTAGAAAAATTAAGAGTAAAGTCACGCATCTTCCTTGTCTCATGCTTGCTAATCCCAATTGGCTCAAAATTATTGAAACAAATGCGTCTGATATTGGCTTTGGAGGAATTCTTAAACAAATTTCTCCAGAGACAAAATTGAGCATCTTGTTAGATTCCATTCTGGGAAATGGAATAATGCTCAGAAAAATTATTATACTACAGCCAGAGAAGTTCTCGCTACAGTCAAATATGTTTTAAAATTTTGAGATGATCTTTACAATCAAAAGTTTTTAATAAAAACTGATTGTCAAGCTGCGAAATTCATGTTTCAAAAGGATTTCAAACATAACGCCTCCAAACAAATGTTTGCGAGATGACATGCTCATTTAGCCCCTTTTGATTTTAAAATTATTTACAAAAATGGAAGTGATAATAGTCTTGAAACAGCCCACTCTCGGGACCTGTGGGGTTGGGCCCACTGCACTTCATTGATGATCTGGCCTCACTGTATCACCACTAGCCTTCCAGCGTGCTTTGCATTGCACGCACTCTGAGCTACTTCCCAGGGGGTCACCCATCCCAGTGCTACTCCAAGTCAAGCACGCTTAACTTTGAAGTTCTTATGGATGGATTCCCGAAAAGGAAGCTGTACCTTTGGTGATATGTGTAGCGTAATCAATTCTCTTATACCATTTCTTAACTTGACAAGCACATACATTGTCAGTCTCAGGATCCCTTCCATTCGGGTGTGGAAAATGTTCATTCATGTATCCTTCCGCCGAGAAGCTTGCAAGGAGCCGCTCCTTGTCCATGCCCCTCTCTGGCACCGGTGATCACTCCCCGCCCTCATCGGCCCCGAGTGTTACAAGTCTTCCTGATTATCTTACTCGAGAATATCTTCCATGAATGTTTTGAACTTTGCATACATGTCCCAGTATGGGAGAGATTTCGCCTCTATAGAGGTGGTAGAGGCGGTAGATTTATTGCTCAAATGGGCAATAAGAAACCTGTGAAAGAAAATCTTTCACAATACTCAACTTCGCCAAGTAATACCTTGAGCAAAGAAGATCAAATGACCTATAAAGAATTCCTTGAATTCAAGGCTCAGAAAGCGAAATCGCAATCTAAAGAAGATGCTCTTAACGAAGGCACCTCTTATGCTAATATAATGGCCGATGACGGTGAAGTAGATTATGAGAAAAAGTCTCATACACTTTTGCCTTAATTTAGAGATTTAAAATGGCCTAATGAACCATAACCTTAATGACAAGGTATTAGGAAAGGCGTCATAGGCTGCTCCTTCTGTAAAATAGAGATAAATGTTCTTAAATCAACATGAACATGTGACAGTGAGCATTTTACTGCGGGAAGTTCTCATAGTGCTCTAAGAAAAGGTATAACGTTTTCTAAAATTATTTTTAAACAAATTATTGCAGCAGAAAAATGGCAATACACCCATTAAATGATAGGGAAATATACATCCCGAATCAAAAACTTTGATTAAATTCAATTGTTACGATTATATCGATGCATTTTACAGAATATTTCTGTATCAAAATGATAGCAAGAAATATTCTTGGTGGATAAAAATCCGCCCAGATGTTTACAAAAATGATTTACCAAAAGGTTTTATCAATAGTGGCTATCATGTGGCACATCTATTGATATTTTAAAGGAGCCCTTCTTTGGATTATATCAAGAATGGGTTAAAGTTTCTCCGAATTTAATGGAAGCAGAACATAATAAAGAATGTATTGAAGGTCGGCTTCTTCACATTTTTATATTGAATTTTCAATTCCTTGGATCTGGAAATGGACACCATATTTGTGTTATACCCAGCAAAAAATTACACATCTGCAAAGAAAATTTTATATTAAATTTGTAGAGAAATGATTGGAAAAAATCAGACTGGTGAATTTGAAAGTCAGCAGACGATCTATACGATCGAGAGAAAAATTTCTCAATACAAAGAGTCGATTAATAATCGACAAACAGCATGGGCCTCCAGTCCATTTGAAGCTATTTCAAGAAGACTTGATATTCAAAGGGGAAAATTGAAGACCGATGATATCGTTCAAGCCTATTTTGAAGAAATGAAGAAAGACATGGACAAAAATCTAGGCGTTGAAATCTCCACTGATATCTCGATGGGACATCTTCAAAAGATGAAGAAATTTGTCTTGCAGGTGAAGGACAAGATCCGAAAAATCCGGATGATCTTGATTTGATGAATTTGATATTCATTTTGGTCCTATTAAAAAGGATCTCGAGGTTATCAAAACCGATGTGCTCATAATCATCCAAGAAAGAACTGAAGACAAAGAAAGAAAAGAAAAGATGTCGAAATGATAACGACATGGCACTATCCGCTTTAATAAAGGCAAGGATAAGATCGAAGACTTTGAAGGCAAAGTTAGCGACTTTAATAAAGAAAAGGACAATGCATCATTGTCTACCTTCAAAAGGGAGTGGCAACATTTTCAGAAGATGCTCAATCAACGAAAAAGCTCTAAAGAAGGTGGAGCCAGCTAATAAAGCATATATATATAAATATATATATATATTTATATATTAGCTTCTCCTATGACCAGTTGGTTTTAGGAAAAATCCCCTTGATTATTTTTAGAGATATAAAATTTACTCATATTTTATGGTTTTATTCCGATTAAAACACTAAATTTTAAACGGATACATTTTTTGATCTGGTTTGAACATACGATTTTGCCTTAGCATTGTATAGCCCATTGGACTCCATTGCCCAATTTTTAGAGGCCCACGTAATATCAGTTCGGCCCATTACGTAGATTGCGCGTAACTCGCAAGTTATGGGGCTCTCCTCAAGGGTCAAAACTCTACTTGAAAATTCGAAAAGATTGCGACAATAATCGTCATGTGAATGAACCAATCAAAAGTCAAATAAAACAGCACGCATTTACAACACAACTGAATTATGAGCATGGGAAGAGAAATTTGTGCTAAAGCTAGATTTTATCAGATCCTGATCATGTCATCAAGCAGATAGATTTCAGTTCAATATGTAATATCAAGTCAAGCAAAAAAAAAAAACAAACATAAGCACGAATGACTCAATCCTTCTATAATTTAACTATGCTTGCAAAATACGATCACGGTCTCGGATTAATCTCCGCGGTCCTCAAGTCACACATCTAATAAGGTTATATCTATGCCCTCTAAATATTCAATCTTGTATACAATAGCTAGTAAAAAAATGTATATTCTATCGGACTTAGTAGAACGATTAGAGTTTATTAACCGCTACATGGATCCAAAGGTAAACCCTAGCGCCGACTGTGCATAAAAGTTGCAACATGTTCCAAAGAATTTTAGAACAAAGTTCAGAAAGAACGACAGTGTGTTTTCTCCTTTTTTATTTCTTTAGCCAAAGGGTAGGTTGACTAAAAAAGAAGACAAGTCTCTTCACAATCACAACACTATCATCTTATGAAAAGGAGCTTTCCTTTTTTTTAATTAATCCAAAACATGCAATTGGGGAACTAGGCAAGCTTTACCCCACCCGAAAGAGGAAATGTATCATTAAAAATCAGAAAACCCTTGTGTTTTCCCTTACATCATAGGAGAAAGTGAGACGAAAAAAAAGTACAACTACACAACCTCTGTCCAAAAGACAGGAATTGGTGAAACTTAGGGTAACAAACACCAATAATAAGGATGGCCTCACACAGCAGTGTATGCAATACACTACATCACGTTTCAGCAGATCCTCATTCATAGGACGAGGAAATAAGAAGTTACCTTATAGGGCTAGATGGGGAGAAAAAAAGAAGAAAAAGGACAAAAAAAATCCATGAGTTTCAGCCATTTGAAATAGCGTGACCAATGTTTCCACTTCACACATCCTCGTTGGCCAATATCTCGATTTCACGCAGCTCATCATCTCCATTGCAATCAAATCCCGCGGTCTGATTGTTATTCATCAGCGCGTTCATTTTCTCTTCCAAATTCGTTTGGCCCTCGCAAATCTTTTCGAGCTTCTGAAGGGCCAAAGCCAGCCCCTCGTTTGAGTACAACTTGGAGAGTGAGGCATCGATGCTCCTTATTTTATGTAAGTAGTACAGCCTTTTGAAGACATTCCACTTGACTAGAGAGCTCTTATGGACGAGTTCTTCGCCTTCCGTCATCATTAGAGCAAGTGGGGATTGTGCTTCGATTGATCCATCGGGAAAAACAAGCCTGGCTTTTTCGAGGTTAGCTTCAAGCTTCTTATGCTCTCCTCGAAATTCGCTACTTTTTTGGAGGCTTTACAAACATATGTTAGTAGAAGTTGCAGTAAGGCTCCTAAAGCAGACCCAAGCAGCAGTAATAACCATATATGTATGACCAAAAGGAAAATACGGTACGATGAGGAAGATATCAACAGTATGCTTATATTTAGTGTCGTCTATAAGTATATTAGTGTAACAGCCCCTTCTTATAAGATGTATTATTGATGAGGTACTTGAGTGTGGTGTATGGTCGACAGAATAGAAGATTTGGATATAAGTATTGTGTAAGCTAGTAGTGACTATCCCATTGAGAGTTATTTCTGAGTATTGACTTTTATGACTTGCGAGTGACAGTGATGGGCACTCATGGATGACTAAAAGAACTAGAAAAGCAAATGCACTGATTTACGTGGTTCGGCCTCACCTTTGGCCTACTCCGCTGATCAAAGAGAGCACTTTTTATTCGATCTACGAGAAGGGATTACTAGGTAGGAACTTCCTCTCCAACTCTTAAGTTTACAAGTTACTCAGAAACTCGCTCTATGAAAAGCTGTGAAGTCACGAAGAAGGCTAACTTGACCACTGTAAATCTGATGTGTATACAAAACTCTCTTCATTCTTTAAAGCGCTTGTACCCAACGCTTAATGAATTGTACAGCTAGCCTTCGCTTGAATAAAATACTATACGATCTTGTAGGTGAAAATGCATCTTCTCACCTCAGCCCTTGATCTCTTTTTGCCCGCCAAGATCGAACGGACCAAATGATTTTCAGGACTCGAACTGAATTTCATCAGACCTTGATCATCCTAGCCCAAGCTAGAACCTCTCAGGCCTTGCTCAACGGAGTTTAGACTCACAAATATCAGAAGATCCCTATGCTCTAGCAAATTACCGTGAAACGAAAACTAGTATGGGCACCAACTTCGTCACGTGGAAGCCTGTGGACGACGTATTCTTTCAACATTAATCTGAAACGATAATTATGAAATGTTTAAATCATTATCGTGTGGTTGTTCTATTAAGGTAAAGTAATATTGCCTTATCGAGATGATACGAGGAAGTATTAATTGAAAGGTGATATTTTATTTGAGATTTATGGTGCTAGGGTCCGCATTTTTAAACCTAAACAACCATGTACTCGAATATTGTCTTTGAGCTTTATACCAAATCGATTGGACCTTTGATAGAACGAACCCACCCCAGCAAAGCTGTAAGCAGACCTCGCGACCGTCCCCTTCAACATGATCTATTCTAAACTTTGCTACTCACCTTCGGTAAACGTCGTCCGTTACTTCATTCCAAAGTTTTTTGAGGTCCGTGTGTGGGGTGTTTTGTAATATCTGAGAAAGGCATAGCTCCAAGTCCAAAAGCATTCAAGCTTCCTCAGCGCTTTCACCTCCTCACCTCAGAACACCTCAGATCCTCTCTTCAGCAAAGGTTTCGTTGGCCTCGAGGGTCTCGCCGCAATGCCACCAGATCTATTTTCCGCACCGATAAGACCATCCAAAGAAGCTCTCCCCCATCCCATTATATCGGGGATGAGGGAGCAACCCCTTATTTGATTGCATACTCTTCTTTTCGTTTTGACTTAACATAGTATTTAGACGTTTGTCTCACTTTTGGAGTTCTAGTATGGAAGTTTCAACAAAAGGTTTACTCGCCAAATGTTTAAAATTTTGGTTGAAAATTGACAAATACGATAAGGGGTAGATCTGAATTAAACCCCACATTGATGATGGGGTTCACTAGACATGCCCAACCGCCGGTTAACCGTAACCGGCGGTTCACGGTTAGTCCATGGGACTAACCGTAACGAATCGGCTGGGGGCGGTTGACGGTTAGCCGTCCCCGGTTGCCGGTTAACTAACCGCCGGTTTAGTAAACCGTGTTAGACGGTTAACCGGCGTTTGAACCGCCGTTATTTTTTTATTTTTATTTTTTTTTTGAAATTTTTATTTTGTGCAATTTACTATAAAGTTAAATGAATTTTCGGGGTATTTTCGTTCATATTTTACTATTTTTGATATAAAATTTTAAATATAATATATTTATGAATCATGAAATATTACGCAATTTTAATGCAATATAAAATACATAGTTTAAAAAATTCTAAATAGTTAGATTAATATTAGTAAAGTTACATAGTATTTCTAATTAATTAATATTAATGAGTAAATTAAAATAGTTAATTATTTTTTTATTATTTTTATTTACGGTTCAACCGCGGTTAACCGCCTAACCGCGGTTATAACCGTCGGTTGGCGTTGGGGAAAACCCCTAACCGCCCCGTAACCGGCCGGTGACGGTTGCCGGTTACGGTTACCGGCGATTACGGTCAACCGCTGTCAACCGCCGGTTACGGTTAAAATTGGGCATGTCTATGTTCACTACAAACAAACTTCAATTTTGTGACGGACAAGTAGCAAAACCCGTCGCTAATATTCGTTTTGCGACGGATCTGCGACGGAACGCGTTAGTCGCTAATCGGCCGTTGCAAAATCAAGTTCTGTCGCAAAGCCATCGCAAACATTTGCCACGGCTTTTTGCGACCGAAAAACCGTTGTAAAAGAGAAAATCAAATCAAAAACAAATAAATTGTGCGACGGAGAGTCCATCGCAAACATCATCAGAAAAAAAAAAGTCGCCGGATCGCGTTGCCGGGACCGGGCGGCAACACTCCCCGCCCCAGCACCACGGCAGATCTGCTCGCCGTCGACGCCGCTAACACACCACACGGCAGATCTGCCCGTCGCCGTCGCAGACGAACACCACCACGCCGGAGTCTGGCCGTCCCCGTCGCAACCTAACAACACCACACTGCAGATCTGCCCGTCGCCGTCGCAGCCCACCGCCACACCGCAGATCTGCCCGTCGCTGCGCAGCCCAATACCACCACGTCGCAGACCAACACCGCCGCGCCCATCAAGTCGCCGCCGCCCTTGTCATAGTCCATCGCCGGCCACAACCCATAGCAGCCCCGCAGTCCAACCCCACCACACCCAAATCTGAAGCAACCCCACACACCCACAGCCATACCTGACGCAGACAGCCGCTGCAGCCCGCCTAGATCCGCCGTCACAGCATCCGACCGCTACAACATCCGCCGGATCCGAGCAGCCGATAAAGAAAGAAAAGAATTGGCGGCGAGAAGGGTGAAGAGGTTCTTGATGTCAACAGTTGAGAAAACAGAAAAAGAAAAAGAAAGAATGACGATGAAGAGAAAAAAGGAAGAAGATAGAAGAAAGCAATAAGAGAGGAGACATAATGAGCGGGAGAGATAAGAGGGTGAATGTCAAGTATGTCAGATAAAAAAAGTGGGTTTAAAAAAATTTCGGACTTAGCGCCTAATTTTTTGGAATTCCGACCAAACCTTGCGATGGCATGTCGGTCGAACGTCTGTAGCGACGGATATTCCTCGCAAAATAGCGGCTGATAAGATCAACGGAGGCGCCGTCGCTGTTTTGCGAAGGAATATCCATCGCAACACTTTAGCGACGGACTTTCCGTCGGAAAGTTGCGACGGACATGGCCGACGGAAGCGCCGTCGCAGATTTGCGACGGCAAAACCGTCTCAAAGTTTTGCGACGGTTTAGCGACGGGTTTTCCGTCGCAAAATGTCGCGTTTGCGCTTCCGCAGCTAAATTCCGTCGGAAATCTTGCGACTGCGTTTTGGTCACCGCTGCCGTCGCTGTTTCAACTCTTTTTTGTAGCGGTTTAGTTCATCAGATAGTGCTTGCTTGTTCGTATTTTTTCCCCAATCACCGATAAAATTCTATAATAAGGATACGAAAGTTTACAATGTGCTGACTAGTACAATATTCCCTTTGCGTTTCATCAAACCAGAGGGCAGAAAGACCTATTCTCAGGTCACAAGAAACAAAAAGAAAAGGAAAAAAAGAAGCATAACGTACTGATTCAGTTTACACTTATAAGATACTTGGTTGACAAAACAAAGACGAATGATGAAAATCCACCGAAATATCTTGAGCTGAGAAAATGGCAGCATGGATCTCTGAATTGGATTCTTCCAGATCTCCCTCACAACCCCTGTACCCCAGTCCACTACTACGCATTAGAGCTGTCAAACGGGCCGGCGGTCGGGCCGGCCCATTACCCGCCAAAGCCCGCCAGTTGGCGGGCGGGCGCGGGTAAGCCCGCCTTCTGGCGGGCTTGAGAAAGGGAGGCCCGCCCCGCCCCTTGGGCGGGCCGCGGGCCTGGCGGGCTTAGCCCGCCAGAAATTAAAAAAAAAATAAAAGAAAATTAAAAAAAGAGGGAAAATTTAAAAAAGATGATTTATAGTTAAAAGTATTTGTAATTTAATCCTAACTATGTAAATAATAATTTATTTATTTTATTAAACGTAATTTCAATTAAAATAATAATTACAAAATATAAAAAATATATAAGTTTATTAATAGATATATTAGATAATATAAAAAATCAATTTTTTTATTCTGGCGGGCCTGCCCGCGGCCCGCGCGGGGCTTGCCCGCCCAGGCCCTCATTCAGGCGGCATAATATTTCGCAGCCCGCCCCGCCAAAGTGGCGGGGCGGGGCGGGCCGGCCCGTGGGCTTTGGGCTTTTTTGACAGCTCTACTACGCATAAATTCACCAATCAAAAGTCGGAGCCACCTATTAGAACTGTCCTTGTCGTTTTGGACCTACCGTTGGTGAGTTCTGAAAGCCAAGTATCACATTGTTATCATGTGTCTAAGTGATGCTAATATCTCAAGTCTCCTATGGAAGGAACATGTACTCATTCCATTCAGAAAACAACAATTTTCACTGATGTCCATTCATCAACTTTTCCATTCTGAAAAATCCATAAGTTTCTTGTCTTCCATAACATCCAAAGAAGGTACACTGACAGTTGCACTGGGTTAATATAAACTTCTTTTTTCAGGCCCTCTAATCATATCAGACCACCACTCTTTGAAGCTATTCATGTCGATGTTCCATCTAATTGGCGATAATTTCCAGAAAATCTTGGCTCTAGAACAGTTAAAGAAGACATGCTCTATATCTTCTTCGCATTCCCCACACCACTGGCAAATCGGATCAGCGAGCACTCCTCTCTTGATGAGTTGAATTTTAGTTGGTAGGACATTATGGTAGCTTCTCCAAATAAAATGCTTCAATTTCTGTTTATTTCGAAGTCCCCAAGTTCTTTTCCACAACGCTTTCCTCTGAGCATTTCCTTCGCCGGTCTCTGCTTGTTGCTCCTCAAATTTCGTAGCTTCCAAGAGCTGGGTGTAAGCTGATTTGACTGTGTAAATACCATGCTTCTCAAAGTGCCAGTGATGCGGGTACGACCCCGATCAACAATATTTGGTTCGAGAAAAACGGTTGATGGGTGAAACAGACTGGGTCTGATCCACTCGTGTGATTTAAGATCTAGATTTTAGTGCTGAGAAAGAAAGAAAATGAAAGAGACACAGATTTTACGTGGTTCGGATAGGTGTCCTACGTCCACGGGCCGCCGGAAACAGTTTTCACTATTAACAGTCGGGATTTACACACTCGACCTTACTTCTCTCGTTACAGTGCTTTGATGGTGAAGAAGAAGATGAATACAGAAAAAATATCTAAGTGTTTTTTGCGCGTGTGTGTTGAGTCCCTTTTATGTGATCCCTCTCTATTCGCATATATCAGTTTTCTCTTTGCTCTCCTAGCTGGCAGTCCTCTGGGACCACTTGACAGTGACGTCTGGTACAACCTAGGAGAGACAGCACCTGCTAGTGTACTATTGTCAGACTGGCACGCCTCCTCTCTGTTCACGATGTCGACCACCCACAGCCTTCCACGTGTCTCCTGGTCGGTCTTACCCAAATTTCTCGCTCGACTTACTTCGTTGTCAGAGCCCATTTCACTTTTCCCGTACAAGGTCACAGGTCCCCAGATATCCCACCTATCTGCCCATATGTCCCCGAAAGTCACTATCTTCAGGTAGTCAGGTTGGGCGGAATGCTGAGTTGACGGTCACCCCTATAAAAGAGCATTCCTTTCTTCTGGTGCTTCTAAACTTTCTTAGCTGGCTTGTGTTATGTTTACTTTGATTGAACAGGTCCTGTACCTTTTGCAGAGGGAAGGGGTATTCCCAGAGCGACACGTGTCCAGACCTGTGAACTTTTCGAGGAGGTTTCCTTCGTTTTTTCCCCCTTTTCGAAATCGTTCTCCACACTGAACGAAAATCCCAATCGTCATTTTAGGGTTTCCATCATCACTTTAACCTAAAATCGCACAGTGCTCGGAATCGCGCGACGCCCCAATTTCCTCCTCGTCTACGATTTCTTCAGGTATCGTCTCGTTCTTCTTTCTCCACATTTCTCGTATCGTCGCCTTGATTTGTTCTTAGTTTTCCCTATTTCTCCTCCTTTGCGTCGAAGACATGTCTGATAACGTGGCCTCTGAGAGTACGCATCCGTCGTCGTCGGGCCTCTCCGCGTCTTCTGCCATCCCGGGTGCCACCGCCCGGAGAGGATCGAAGCGGAAGGCCTCGTCACAATACGGGGCGGCCCTCGATATTCCCCCACCTTCTTCTTCTCGTCCTTCTACAGACACATCCTCTACCGTGCCATTACCAGCGCAACCAGTCCCCGGCTCATCTTCATCCCGTTGGACCCGCTCGCGAGGGGCCGTCGGAGACAGTGCTGGGGTGGACGATTGGAAAATGTTTGGTGCGTTCAAGTCGACCAATCGATGCGTAGAGAAATTAGTTCCAGAAGGTTTTCACATTCTGGCTTCCATGTCTCTATTCCGAAGCCGGCTTGTGCTTCCTAGTCCACCCGTTTTTAGCTGCAGTATCACAGGCCTATCGGGTACCTCTGAACCAACTCAGTCCTTCCTCCATTCGTCAACTAGTAGCTTTCTATATTCTGGTCACCGCTGTAGGCGGAAGACCCTCTATGGAGCTCGTTCTTTCTCAGTTTCAACTCAAGTCCACCCCACATTTCTTTTACTTGTGCGCGACTCCACGCGGCCTCACACATTTTCTCGACAAGGGCTCCTACAAAGACAAGAGTGGCACTCCTTTTAGTTCTTCGTGGCCCCTACAGAAGGTGGTTGGGATTTTCCCCATCGCCATTGGGTGCACCAGGTACCTCAGCGACTCCCAGGGGTTCAGCCTGAATGTTCTGAAGAGAACTAAGCAGCTATCAATCTCTTGAACCTCCGGGCTCCTGAAAAGAATTTTAACATGGTTGAGCTGGTGAAATATCTCGGCCTACTTCACCACTTCAGCCTCTCCTCGCAGCCTCTACCTTTCAATCCTGCGGGTAAGCAGGTTTCCTCCTGCTTCCCGACATTCTTTTTAGGTTCCCCCTGACTTAACATATTTTTTGTAGGTATGTCATTCTCCTGGAGAGATGCATTCCGGGCCCTTCCTGTCAAGCAAGAAGACTCTGCCACTCCCGTTGAGCCTCAACCTTCAGAAGACCACGGGGGACCTGATCTGTCAGCTTCAGAGATAGGAGAGAAATCTCCTATCAGGTCTTCCTCTGTCAACTCGGAAATCAGGTACCCTCGGGTCAACTCGCGTGGAGCCCCGAGATCGGCAGCGGGACCCTTCTGTCGATTCCATAACGAGTACGGCATCATACCGACACCTGTACCTGAAGAATTGAATAGAAAGACTGATAATGGCAGGACACCTAAAGGAATTCGTATATCGAGACCGAGTGCCTAACCACCTGTGCAGCCTAGGGAGAAGGAAGGTCCCGGACGGATAAGGAAAACAACCGATGCCAGATCCAAACAGGCCTGGGCCCAGCCAACCAGAGCTCAGCTCCTCATCATAGTTGGAGTCCAGATGGGGGAGACTCACATAAAGCTCGAAAATTGTATGCTCGGATGAGAGGGAAGGCAAAGGCTCTTACTGGAGACAGCCTAGTGGGCCAGATGAGACAACAGGGAACATACATTCGGAGTGCAGGATGAAGTCGACGTCGAACGGCCCCATAATGACGCTCTTGTGATCACTACGGATGTGGTAGGATACAACGTGTCGTGGGTGTTTTATACGGAGGCAGTTCACAGATATTGTCACACCCTTAGCTGCCACGTCATCAGCTCGTCATGGCCGAGCTACATAAGTAGCAATGTGTGCGGGTCCAAGGTGCACGAGTTTGGCGGGGAACAACACTTGGACGATTTAACCCAAAATGCATGAACGGAATCCGGCGAGGTAACGAGGGACTCGCCGAGTCGGCGGGCTGGGCTGGGCGGCGCGAGCGGCGAGTGCGCGCAGCGCGGCGGGCTGGGGTGCGGACGATGCGGGCGCGGCACGCGGAGTCCTAGAAGCTTCCAAGGAGTTTGAATTGGTCCCTAGATTTGGTAAAGATACTTTCCCTTATTTTGAGGGAAGATACTTTCCATATTTAGGGAGATCTTGGAGGAAGATTTGGGAGATCTTTTAGGGATCTCTCTGTTAGGTCCTCAGATTAACAACTCTACGATCCTAGGCTAGAATCATAGTAATTCGATCGTTTAGATAATCAATTGAATTCGATCGAAAAACTCAAGTTAAGAACACTAGAGAGAATTCATTACAGTGAGAAGTTACTGTTGTTTCTCTCTCTAGAAATCGAATTGCAAGCCCTTCGGATCAATTCTCTAAACTTTCTCTATTAAGCTCAATTGATTTACATGTATTTATACCAACAAACTTGGTATAAATATCAACTAGTCCTAATCTAAGGACTACTATACAAAACACCCCTAATTACAAGGACAACTAATGAATTCAAGCACAATTACAAATGGTATTCTACAATCTCCCCCTTTGTGCTTGATTGCGTCTCCGTGCCGTTTGTCCTTGTCGGGCGTAATACGATCTGCGCAAGCCCAGCGCATGCTCGTAGTTCCTCAGCGTGATCCTCAGCTCCAGTCGCTCCTCGATATCTTCAAGCAATTCCATTAGGAGCGACTGTTCTCTCACGAACCTATCCTCAGCATAGTGTCTCTATTTATTTCTTCCAACCTCTGCTCGATATTCCTCCCGATGACCTTGAGCGTCCCATCACAAAACATGTTGATTTCAGTCTTCAGCATCAACCTATTCTTCTTTGCTATTGGATTGTTGTAGGTGATGCCTAGGACTGAGCTGATGTGCACGTGATTGTTGGGAAGCCCTTTGATCTCAGGTCCTTTGTTGAGCGGAGCGGTCATGTTGACCTTCTTCATATTGCTCTCAAGCGCCATTTGAAGGTCGTGAGCGGCGAGTACTTGACTTGTCGCATCATGAACCGGTAGAGCCCTTCGAGGCCTTCTTTCTTGATGAAGCCCTGAGGACCTTTGTATTTTCTCCACGTATAGCTGATAAAGATGTACACTTCATCGGCGGGAGGTACGGCAGGTCCTCTCGCTCAGTTCCTCTCGGGTCCTGTCCACTCGTTCGATGATGTGTGAGGTGTTGGAAGTCCTCCTTTGTCACAGTAGACGCTGAGTAGTTGGCTTATTGGAGAGAGACTCTTATATGGCTCTTGGCTTGTGCCTTAGTCATCCCCAGCCTAACATCAGGTCCTAGTTTGGTCAGCATCCAGAGGTAGGTCATCCTCTTCTGCTGATCCCAATGAGAGATCCCTCTAAGCTCGAACTCGTTCGGCTTCTTGACTCTGTCCGGAGACCTCCAAATATTCTCACGAACTTCTTCTAGGAAGGGAATTTCTATTTGGATGTTCTCCCATGGCGTGTCGATCCAAACGGTCCCTGGCGTTAGCCTTGGAGAGGGAACCGCCTGTTGAGCGATTGATCTGGTAGCCTTGGGATATCTCGCTCGTAGTCTTCACATTCCTGAAGCTCGTCGTCTTCTATGATTACGAGGTCTATAGACCTTGTTGTAGAAAGCGCCGAACGTCGTGAAGCCGTCGCCTTTGATGCTCCTCGGGCATGGAATGGGTCATCCACTGTCCTTCGAAGATATACTTGTCTAGGACCTCGTGTGGATTGACGCCATGTCCAGAGGGTCCCGGTTGGTCTGGAGCGACTGAGGGAGTGGCTTGGGTAGCTGCTAGAGCTACGAGCATTGCAGCACTTGCTTCTTCTTTCCAGAAGCAAGGGCTTGAGTAGATCGGCGGTGTGGGCGAGGCGTCCTGAGGTGAAAGGTTGGTGGGTCGATGTGGGCGGTGCGGTGCGTGGTGTGGGTAGTTGGGTTTGTTAGTAGTATGGGTTTGGTGGTAGTATGGGTTTGGCCAGCTCCAGTGCTTGTCTGTGCACGCCCGAGCCTTGTTCTTGGCCACTTGTAGATGTCCTCGGCCTCTTCTCCCCCTCATGAGGTCCTGATTGTCAGGATCGTCATGTCTGCGCCGTGAGTGGGAGCTTTGCCTCGGCAGGTGTCAGTCGGTGGCTCAGAATGGTCCACCAATCGCCTATAGAGGGATTCTTCTTGCGGTGATCTGATGGAAAGGCCTATCAGACGGGCGAGGAGAATGTCGTGGAGCTCGGTAATGGGGATTGTGTATGGATTGATGAGGATGGAGGAAGTGGCTAGAGGGTCGGTGGGTGTGGGTTGTGGAGGTGTGGGGTTGATTTGTGACGAAGGGCCTTCAGAGGCAGGTGCTTTCCCGATATCTCTTCGGGATGCCTCGATTGCTTGAAGTACTCTCTCTGTGATCTTGTCTTCCATTGACTGTACAGCGGCAGAGAGAGCGGCCTGAAATTGCTCGTTCGTCACAAGGGTGCGGACGCCTTGAATGGACCAGGACGATTGTCGCCTGTTATCAACCCTTGAGTAGACACCGACTCTGCGGGTTGGCTCACAGTCACTTGAGGTTGTGACTGTATGAGACTTCCACCCAATCCTCGAGTCGAATCTGGAGGATTCGTCTCTATGGGTGTTAAGGCAGGCTCAGGTTGCGTCTGCGAACCAGACACCACGTGAGTTAGTTGCGGCTCAAGATTGAGCGAAGAAGTGCCGACAACACTTGTCGTTGTGGTTAGCGTAGTATCTGGTGCGGTGGTGACTGCTGGAAAGAGCGACTTCAACTGAATACTGAGTCTTCTGGGAGTCCTCCTGATCGGACTGATTTCCTCGTCAGACTCTGTGTCAGACGGGGTGGCAGTGGAAGTGAAGTGTGCCCCATTTCCGTTTCGGGCTGTGCTTCTTGTTGAAGAACTTCCTCAAAAGTTTCTTCGAGCACGCCAACATGTACGGGCTCTTCCACTTGTAATTCGAGTGCAGGAGCCTCGAGCTCCATCTCTGTAGCCACGACGTCGATTAGAGTATCTTCCACGTCGGTATTGGCTCTTCGATCAAAGAGGACTCCTGTTGAAACTCCTGAGCAACGACGTCTATCATCGCGTTGTCAGGGCTTTGTTGGTGTTGGGGAGGGCTCACATGGTGATCTGCTGGGGGCCCTCTAATCATTTCTTCCGTTAAGTTGTGTTCCCGGCAGAATCTCTGATACTCAGCTCCCGCGGGGTCGGCGAGCCTGAGTAAGTTGAGTGGAATTGGCATCGACGGTTGGTCCAGGTCCGTGAGCCGTGGTTGTGGAAAAACTTAAGCCTTGGCGGCTGGTAATTTTCACCAGGAGGCAGCTGGGGGATGTTCTGGTGTAGCGCCATGATCTCCCTGATGATGACGTTGAACCACCGAGCATAAGGCACGTTCTTTGAGCGCCGGTTCTCCTTCTGCCGAATCTGGTCCGCGAGGTCGTTCCAGAACAGCTGAGCGTAGTCATAATTTCTTGAGAAGGCGATGCCGTGGAAGATCCTCAAATATTGATGTTGCCCTTATCGAATCCTGCGTGCTTGGGCGACAGACACTTATTCACTATTCCGAATAGTGTCTTCCACGGGTGTGGGATTCCGCTGCTCTGGACCTGAGCTAATCTTGTGAGCGGTGGTTGGTATCCCATGTGTAAGAAGTCCTGAATCATCTCGGCATCCGATGGGAGCGGGTCGTAATTATCACTGTGGGCAAGTCCAGTACCATGCCGAACTGGTTCTTGTCCATGCTGATATGCCCTGTCCCTATCCTTGTTACGAATCTGAAGGTTCCATTGTCCACTTCTCCTTGTATGCAGCCCCAGAACTGCTGGAGATAGACCATCAGCACTGATGCAGTGACCGTTAACGCATGCCAGATGGGGTGGCCTTGTAGGATTGATACGATGATCTCGTCTGGACACCTAAACGTGCTCAGATTGAGCTGGAAGTTCGTATCTTGAACCTTTAGATAAAGTTGTGATCGTAGATGTGGTTGTATTTCGGGTAGCGATCCATCTGAAAAATAAGATATATAAAAGTTTATTAGGTCAATTTTATTTTTAGTCGAATATGAATAAATTTCATCAAACTATAGTAATATCGTAGCATGTTCGATGAATTGTGAATTGAAATCTTATCAAATGCATAGTGTAAGTTCAATTTCAAAAATCGTGATGGCATGAATGTACTTTCGAATGAAATATATGTCGTGTGAAAATAGTTCGAAATTTCGCTAAGTATTAAATCAGTAAGTCACTGTTCATGCCGAGAAAATTTTCGGTCGAGAAAATTGAATTGCAATTTGATTTCCTATATATTGATTTCAATTGAAGAATTCTGTCTAAATTTTGCGATCGAAGAATTTTATCCGCTATTGTTAGCTACAGTGTAAAAGACTTAGAAAAATTTCCTAAGTGTTGAAGTTGAAAGCGTGACTGTAGTCGATCAATTTTATGATCGAGAAATATTCCGTGTAAATTTACGATCGAGAAATTAGTCTCAGGTAAATTTACTATCGGAAAAATTCTTCGATTGAATAAAATTTTTCGATTCGAAATTTGTCTAGCGGAATGTGATTTTCGATTGAAAGTAGAAGTTTTTCGCTGCGATATATTTTTATCGAGAAACTAGTCAACGAAAGACTAAGTCAAACGTCGAGACATTTTCCGATCAATCAAGTCCTAAGCGGCGAATTTTACGATCGAAAAATTAAGAGTTGAAAAATTAATTTTTCGCTGCTAACTTTTTTTTTTTTGCGACCAAATTGAAATTAATCGAAAATTTCTATTTTGCGATAGTAAGTTTTACGCTCGATAAATTTGTATCTAATCTAGTCAGTGGATAAGTTTTTCGCTCGCAGAAAATTATAATTGGATTTTTCGATGGTAAGTGTAACGGTTAAAATCTTTTATCGTGGACGACTAAATCAAAATTTTGCGATCGAAAACTAAATCGACACAAATAGTATCTCAATTGAATTGGAGTTCAATTAGGATTATTTGCGATCGACATAGTTCTTCGACAGCTTCAAACTTCAAAACCCAGTTTCATCTAAACTCATTTTAACGTCACAGATGCAGATTTTTCCGAAGATTTAAACTATCTGTTTCATCAAGAACATCAAATCTATCCAAAAAAAGGGCATTTAACTCAGAAAATCCAAGAAGCATGCCACAATTTTAGTGAAACAGTATACGTTTAACTAGTTTTTGAAGAACAGTCGAAATTTTAACTAATCATGCGAAAAACTACAGAATGTAAATGCAAATCAAGTTATATCATTCGCAATCGTTAACCGAATCGAATTTCTACCTTAATCAGACGATTTGGAGTGAAAAATTGAAAGTTTTTGAAGGATTTTGTATCGTTTGAGAAAAAGTTTTTCGACTGACAAAAGTTAAACTTTTATTAACTAGCATTGATTTGTTTTCGGGCTTGTGATTTGACATTTTGCGATTTAATGGATCAGGCGCATTACTATTTGCACACGAAAAATTCAAATTTTTCGATCGCAAATTATCGCGGTTAATCAAAATCGATCCCGACACTGTTTACGATCGAGAAACTTTAGATTGCGAATTAATTCTAGTATCCAGTTTCTCGATAGTAAGTTCTTCCAAAGAATTTCAGATTGACCCCTATTTCAAAATAAAACCCATTGTAAGGCTCCCCCTTAGTAATTGAAATAAATGCAATTAACTCCCTGTATTTTCTGTGTAGTAACGTCTAGCTCCCCTGGCAGAAATTAAAAATTTGTACCACTTAGAGATAAGCGTTAGTAATAATGGAGTTAATCAACAATTATTTTTGGCAATTTTATCTTTGAAATATTTGGTCTTGTGTCTAGCTCCTCTCTTTGTAGTGTTGACGTCTCGCTCCTTAATTTTGAAAGATCTGAAATACTCAGAGAAACAACGTCAAAAATATTTGGAGCTAATCTACGAGTCTTATACTTGCTCCCCCTCAAATGATGCACAAAAATTGACTAATTATGCAAGCATATGAAATCAATTCAAGTTACGAGCACACAAATTTACCAAGTAAGCATGTATACATGGTCCCCGAAAACATGTACTTTAAATTTTGTGTGAGGGTAGAAGCAATGAAAAATTTATCGCATTTAAACAATTCAGTACCAATGCAATCTAAAATTGCATTTAGAATGTGCGATACACTAAAGAATTCGCATTTATTCAATTCAACGCATATGAAACATAACATTTCATGTCAAAATGTGCGAATTTTATTATTATATTATTTATTATATATATGTATATATATATATTTTTATGGGTCAGTCACTCAAGTCAACACGAGCAATTTTAAGTCAACACGAGCAATTTCACCTAAGCGAGAGACCGTCTATGTGGAATCAAAGGGTTGTAAGGGTTATAATTTGGCTAGGACATAGAACGGAAAGAATTTAAAGGAAAGTGAGCTTATCTCTTCATCGTCTTCCAATTCTACGTCCGTCTCCTTTTTTTTTTTCGGCGTCTTTCTGCTTTTCAATCTTTTCTCCCACTTTTTCTTTTAGAACTATCCTTTTTATGTTATGCTCAAGCTGAAGCTCCGCTTCTCCATGAGGCTCTAGGAGATTATCGTAGGCGAAGTTCTTTTTGTTGGTTCTCGGCCGATACCGTGCTCCTCTTCTCTTAATCCCTATAGAGGTTTCAGAGATTATCAATTTGGAGAAGTTCTCGTTATGGAATTCGTACCCGAGGCTGCACTTCTCTTCTCATTTCCCGATATAAGACCGGATTATCGTTGGAGAAGTTCACTTCGTGGTGCTCCTCTTCCAGCCGTTCTGACGAGCGTACGAGATTATCGTTGGAGAAGTTCACAGCAGGAACCATGCCACTTTCTACAAGCTTGAATCCTCACGCATGTAGAGTGACTTTGTGTCTAGTGGAACCATCAAATGACCTTTTAGACACAAGAATGCGACTTAGACTGACAAATTTTAAGCAATTAAATCGATCGCATGTCGGGGTAAAATTCTAATTGACTTCAGATCAAAGCATCCTAAAGGATTACGTCATACCCCTTTATATTATATATAGAAATATATATTATATATATATATTTTATTATTATTATTATTATTATATTTTATTTTTATATTATTTTTATCACGCAAGATAAGGACAAATAAGCATAGAAAACACATAGAATAGAGCATGTGATAGCACAGAAGATCAGGTAATGCACATATTACGGAAGATTCAACATGCCTAATTTTCCGACAAGGAATTGAAATCGTTTCTCATCCAAGGCCTTGGTGAAAATGTCGGCTAGTTGAAACTCCGTGTTCACAAAGTACATCTATATCGTGCCTTTTTCTACGCGATCTTTGATAAAATGATATCTAATGTCTATGTGTTTTGTGCGTGAATGATGAACAGGATTGCAAGTAATGGCGATTGCACTCCGACTATCACTATATATGGGTATATTATTTAGATTATACCCATAGTCGCGAAGCTGTGTCCGCATCCACAGCATCTGTGAGCAACAGCTGGCGGCAGCTACGTATTCTACTTCGGCCGTCGAAGTGGACACACAGTTCTGCTTTTTGGATGACCAGCAAACCAGCTTTTCGCCTAGAAATTGAGCGCCACCGGACGTGCTTTTTCTGTCCATTCGCAACCTGCATAGTCAGCGTCAGTGTAGCCGATAAGTTTAAAATTCGTACCCTTTGGATAGCATAGGCCAAGGGTAGAGGCGCCCTTAAGGTAGCGTAAAATTCTTTTGACTGCGAGCATATGGAATTCTTTGGGATCGGCTTGAAAACGGGCACACAAGCAGGTGGCAAACATGATATCCGGCCGACTCGAAGTGAGGTAGAGAAGAGATCCAATAATACTGCGATACAGTGTGATGTCGACCGATTTACCAGAGGGATCGGCATCCAACTTGCAGCTTGGTGACATAGGAGTGTTGAGAGGCTTGCTCTGGTCTTGATGAAACTTCTTCAGAATATCCTTGATGTATTTTGTCTGACTGATGAAAATTCCGTCATTGAGCTGCCTGCCTTGAAGGCCTAAGAAAAATTGCATCTCTCCCATGTGACTCATCTCGAATTTGCTCTTCATGAGATATCTTAACTTCTTGCAGAGCCGAGGATTTGTTGATCCGAAGATGATGTCGTCGACGTATACTTGGACGACCATCAGATCTTTGTCATGCCATTTAATGAAGAGGGTTGTGTCTATCGTTCCTCGTATGAATCCAGACTTCACGAGGAAATCACTCAGGACATCGTACCAAGCACGTGGGGCTTGTTTTAGTCCATAGAGCGCTTTGTCTAAGCGATAGACATGATCGGGATGTTCTTGATCAACGAAACCTTCCGGCTGAGCGACGTAGACTTCTTCTTTTAACACGCCATTGAGAAAGGCGGTTTTAACATCATCCATCTGATAGACTTTGAAGTCTTTGTGAGCCGCATAAGCCAGCAGGAGGCGGATAGCTTCGATACGGGCAACAGGAGCATAAGTCTCGTCGTAGTCGATGCCTTCCTGTTGATTGTATCCCTTAGCAACTAGCCTTGCTTTGTTCCGGATCACTTCACCATCTTCATTTTTCTTATTCTTGAAACCCATTTAGTTCCGACCACTGTTTTCCCATGTGGACGGGGTACCAAGGTCCACACTTGAAGACGTTCGAATTGATTGATTTCCTCTTGCATTGCAATTGTCCAATCTGGGTCTCGAAGTGCGTCTGCTACTTTGGTAGGCTCGTTTTGGCTTAGGAAGCAACTGAAAAGACTGTATACGTGTCCTCACACACCAACCGAAGATCGCCAATTATCTGATCAACCGAGTGGCTCTCGTCCACTTGCGCTCATGAGGCAAGGCTGAAGTCGATGCGTCAGCCATCTGTGGATCTAGATT
The DNA here is from genome assembly GCA_027422505.1 of Craterostigma plantagineum. Lineage (NCBI taxonomy): Eukaryota > Viridiplantae > Streptophyta > Magnoliopsida > Lamiales > Linderniaceae > Craterostigma > Craterostigma plantagineum. The sequence continues at coordinate 12,101 of JAPQWV010001340.1, read as the reverse complement.
GCCTATAGTCTCCGATTGATCATTTGTCTGAGGAAGTTCCAATACTGCACTTGGATTGATCGTCTCTGATGATACTTCCTCGATGACCACTGTAGGTTCTTCGGTGTTTTGTGGCAATTCTGAATCGGGTGGGTAGAGGTGTGAGATGAACTTGGTACATCGGTCTCGTTCGGTAGAGAATCCATTGTAGGTGTAGTCGTGTATGACCGATATATCGGTTCGAAGAGAGAATCCAAGTCGTCTATTGCAAGTCTCGTTGCTTCGTCTGACACTGATCCTGAAGTTGTTGCCATCTTCTGTTGGTTTTGTGCCAACACACCAGTGATTACGGTTTCTGAAATGTTGTCTTCAGAAGCAACGGTTGAGAACGGGTCCTGAACTGAATTGAGCAGAACCAACGGGTTAGGTACGGTCCTGGACCGAATTGACCAGAAGCCATATCTGCCACTTCGTGGAAAGTGACATTATAGCTTTCCTTAATAGTTCGGTTGGACTTGATGTATACTCGGTACGCTTTTGATGTTGAAGAATACCCGACAAATGTAGCTTCGAATGCTTTAGGGTCGAACTTTGCACGTTGCTCTCAGTCGTTCGCCACAAAGCACTTGCACCCGAAGACTTTAAGGAAAGAGATATTGGGCACTCTATTATTCACAATCTCGTACTGAGTCTTGTTGAACCGTTTGTGAACCACCGTCCTGTTTTGAGTAAAACAAGCGGTATTGACTGCTTCAGCCCACAGAAAGTGTGGAAGTCCCGATTGGATCAGCATTGTACGAGCGACTTCCACTAGTGTTCGATTTTTCCTTTCAACGACCCCATTTTGTTGAGGTGTTTTGGCGGCTGAAAATTGTTGACTTATTCCAAGTTTCTGATAAAACTCACTGAGGTGATTGTTCTTGAACTCAGTGCCGTTGTCTGTTCGAACACTTGAATAGTCTGTTGCAGCAGATTTTGAGTTGTGTTCACAAAATTGATAATCAAGTCACCAGTCACATCTTTCGTTTGGAGGAACTTTGTCCACGTGTAGCGAGAATAGTCATCTACAATCACTAGGACATACTTTATTCCATTGATACTCTGAGTCTGCATCGGACCATAGAGATCCATGTGAATAAGTTCCAATGGTCGAGAAGTAGACGCAATTTGCTTGACGTGATGAGATGCTCGCTTCATTTTTCCTAGGTGACATGCCGAACAGTGACGCTCCCTTTGTAGTTGTATAGTTGGAAGACCGTGAACCAACTTTTTCGTAGAAAGACGTTGGAGAGCTTTCATGTTTAGATGAGACAGTCGTTGATGCCATAGGCTGTTCCTCTGTAAATCAATCTGAGAAATGAGGCATACAGCTGTCGAGGGCCACACAGACGTCAGGTTGATCGTGTAAAGATTGGATCTCCGAAGTCCTTGAAGGAGTTCTGTGTCCTGACTATCCAAAATTCTGCACCGGTCAGCATGGAAGACCACCTAGAAGCCTTTGTCACAGAATTGGCCTATGCTGAACAAGTTATGGCTGAGGCCTTCGACGTATGAGACATCTTTGATGGTCAGATTCTTCAGAATGATATCCTCAAGTCCTAGAATCGGGGCAGAATCGTTGTTCCCAAATCTGACTTTGCCGTTTGGTCGGTCTTTGTAGTTGCTCAGCAGCCCTTGATTACCAGTCATGTGTGTGGAGCAACCAGAGTCGAGGTACCACACATGATGGATCTGCAAAAACAATTTAGAGAGCTTTAGGTACCCACTTAAGCATGGGTCCTCTCGGATTAGCAGATTTAGTTTTGGGTTCAGATATGACTCCTAAATCTATTTTTGGAAGAGTCTTAATACCCATTGCACTTTTGAAAAAGTGGGTTTGGGTTTTGCCTCTATAGGAGACTTGGCCCTTTTGGCTTTTGTAGTCCTAGGCGGAGATTTAGGAACCCATTTGGGTTGAACCCTACAGGGAAGGTTAATTTCAGCACGTACAAATGCTTTGGAGGGTTTGACCGAGAAAAGATCTTTTCTTGTGATAGTCTCCTAAGATGCTTGGGGGATTTAATTTCTACGGGATACCTTAGGTGAGTACAGTCATGTACGGCGCCATAAGCTTTCTTTATGGCTGGATCTTGTTTCCTACGAGTCTTCCTTGTGGCATTTGTTTCAGAATGATTATTTTTGACGTAGAGCCTATTTCGAAGTTGGTGCTTCTAAAGGTAATCGGCTGAAGTGAATAAGTAGAAGCAACTATCTTAAAAGTGGAAATAGCTCTTTTATTTCTAAGAGTGTCTTTTATTGTAACAGAAGGAGTAGCATGTTCAGAAACATTTAAATCTAATGGCTCCTTCTTTATCCTAGTGCTAGACACTCTCGCCTTTGTTTTTAGTGCTGACGCTACGCTCCCTGTAGACGTAGGTAAAGTAAAATTAGTCATAGCACTTTTAACAGAATTATTTTTACAATTTTTATCTTTCAAAGGCGTTTTTTTCATTTTTCACGATTTCTGAAATAGCGTGAGAGGTAGTTTGGGAGGACGAGGAAGCCTTGAGATTTTCCATCTCCTTAAAGAATTTTTTCTTTTCAGCTTCGAAATTCTCTCGTTCTTTTTCTAACTTTGCCTGTGACTCCTCTATCTGTTTTATGATAGGGGGTTTGTAGAGAGAATTTTTATAATTACGGTTTTAAACTTCCTCGTGGTGTGTTTGAGAGTCACGAGGTAGAATTTGAACTAAATTGCAGACAGGTGTTTTAGAGTTTCTTTCCTATTTTTGTCCCTTTCATTTAGTTCTTTGTAGTCAAAGGGATTTCTGGACCATGTGGACCTTGTCTAATGGATGAATCGAAGTATTTTCATAAGACGATTCAGTAAAATTTCTAAGAGAGGTTATTCCTAAGCCCATGTGTTTAACATCGTATATTTCTTTCTTTTGTAAAACACACGGGTTAGTGAAACCTATGCCTTCTATAGGATTATAGAACTCTATATCCTTGGCTTGTTCAAAAATATCGTCTGTTCGGATTGTCCCCTACGCGTAACTATATCGTCTAATTTCTTTACTTTGGCATATAGTTTCTTGCGTTCCTCACCAAGGAGAGCATAATTATTTTCCACGGTTAGTTTAGCGGCTTGACAGGCATCGAAATCCTTACTAAGCTCACTAATCTTAGCATTCGATGTTTCTAATTGAGCTTCTAAGTTAGTGATCTTAGAGGTAGCTTTGGTTATCCTACAATTTAAAATGGCTTTCTCGTTGAGATTTCTAACCAAGCAATTGTAGTTATTTGCTATCCTATCTTCTAATTCCTTAATCTTTTCGCTCTGTTGTCCTAGTTGAGGTTGACTAGTCTCTCTAGAATGGAGGCTCTTAGTAAGTTCATCTATTTTTGCACTAGAGCTCCTAATTTCTTGTTCGAGACTATCTATCTTCTCCTGAGCTCTCTCAAGTTCGTTCTCTACTTCCTTTATACTTTTCTGCTCACGTTTCATGTTAGCATATTGCTTTTGATATGATTCTAACATGGTCAATAATGTGGAAGGAGTGACTACCTCATTTGAAGACTTGGATGCGTTGTCGTCGTCCGTACGAGTGGATGTTTCGGCGTCCAATTCGTTGTCGAGACGGGCCATGAGGGCTAAGTTCTCTTCTTCGGAGCTCGACGTGTCCTCGAGCCATTGGTCCTGTTCGGCCATGAGAGCTACTCCAGCTTCTTTCTGTTTTGTCAATTGAAGCTTCCTGGAGTAGTAGTTTGATCTCTTTTCTTCGGGAGGTGCACTCTCTGGCGAAGTGACCTGCTTTGCCACAGTCAGTGTTTTAAATAGCGTAGTGTAGCGCGTTTCGTAGCGCGAAATAGCGCAATTTTGCAGAAAAACGCGTTAAGCGTAAAAATATAGCGTTTTGTCCTGGAAAGCGCAAATATTTTGAGAAATAGCGTAAATAGCATGCCAAATTGCGCATATCGCGTGCCAAATTGCGCATATAGCGTTCACTCTTTTATGTTATTTTTTTGTTGTGGGCTTATATAAACTTAAAATATATTTTCATATATGTATTGAATTTTTTTATTTTAATCAATTAATTGTACCATGTTTTTTATTTCATTAAATTCTTTGAGAAAATATTGGTTATTTAGTCTCATAACTAAATAATGACATAAAAAATAACCGAACGTAGCATATTTATATTTATTATATATTTATATATAATTTGTTACATTATATATAGATTACCCGAACTCACGTAATGCGCTACGCTATTACGGTACGCGCTACCGACACTAAAACGCGACACACTACGCTACACGCTTTTAAAACATTGGCCACATTTAAAGCATTTGTAGTCTCTTTGGGATTCTTGACCTCGGACTCTCCGGAGCACGTTCTTTGTTCTTGGAGCTTGTAGTCCGAAGTCTATTGGCTGAGGTTGAGACTTCTTCTTGAAGTACTTCTTGCTCATCATTTGTCCAATGAGAGCTAACTGTTTTCCAGGGCTTTCATGTTCGGCTCGATGTCGGAGTCCGATTCATCTTCCGACTCTGATGATGAAGGTGGCCTAACGATCTTTTCCTTTCCTGATCTTGTGCTCCTCTTCTCCGAGACTAATTCAACCGTGTCATCGGTTTGTTTGCCTTTCTGCTCTTTGGTAATCTCGCGGATATCATCCTCATGCTGAGCGAGATTATCGAACACGGCATGGAATCCAAGATCTTTATTTTGTCGTATTTGAGTGGATTTTTCTTCCATTCCATGGGCAGAGAAGATAGAATCTTAGGTTTGTCTCCATGTTTGTCTTCGTTATTTCTATCTTCCTCATCTCGTTGAGAAGAGTGAGGTATCGTTGGTAATTTCGTATAGACTCTCCTCCGGCTTTGCTTTGAATGAGTCGTAAGCAGTGAGAATGTTCGCCTTCTTGGCCTTTATGCCAACTCCGTCCTTTGCATTATCCTATGCAGCTCATCCCACATCCCTTTGGCCAATGTAAGGCTATCGATTTGTCTGTATATATCGTTGTGGATGCCCTGCATAAGGGTCTCATGGCTACTAGATCAGCCTTAGCTCGAGCTCTTTCCTTCGGAGAGTATTCTCTAGGCTCCTTTAGTCGCCTAGAAGCTGGAATTGCTGGAGTAGCTGTTTCGTCCCCGGGTACATGACCCCAGAACTGTGCCGGTCCCTCTTCAAGGGACTGCAGTAGATTTTCGGCTTGATCCTTTAGAGCGATGAAATTCAGGAAGCGGTTTCTTTCCACACTGTGTATTCGCCTCTTTGCAAGATCGGCGGACGATTGTCATTTCCGAGTGAGTATGCATCCATGTTTGTATTATAGTAGTCGAGTTGTTGAAGGATCTTCGTTGATTGTTTTGAGGGTTGAAGACGATGTAAAGTGCTTCACAAGTGATGAAATTTGTTAGTAGCGTTTGATTCGATTCGAAGATTAGATCGACTATTATTTTCGATTCAATCTTTAGAGTATGATCGAAATTAATTTCGTCGATATAGAATGTATTTACTGTTTTCGTGCGAGAATTTTTGTCAGCGGAAAATTTTACGAGCGAAATAAATTGCCCAAAATCGTTCAGTCGAGAAAAATTTTCCTGATCGTGAATTTATTTCGATCATAAAGAAACAGTACGTTAGTAGTTTTCTCGACAAGTCAAAATAAATCCGTGACTAGAAAAGTTTTCTCGCGTATAAATGATTTTTGCCTGGTCAAACGTTAAAAGGTTTGACTGAAAAAGTTTTTCGAGTGAAAGTTATTACCATGCAAGGTCAAAATTGGTCTCACTCGAAAAGTTTTTCGCTGGATAATGCTCGAGAAATATTTCTAACTAAAAACTTTCTGCTGATGACGATTCTAGCGCTGACTTCGTATTCTTACCGAGAAAATTCTCGCGCTAAAGTTTATCGATCGAGAAACTAATCCGATCGCAAAACTTAGCGAGAAAATTTTGAGCAATCGAGAAAATTCACAGAATACGATTAACGAGCAAAAACAAAGAATCAGATAGTGAAGTTTGAGGTAATTGCTCGCAATCAAGTACTAATCACGCACGACCAAGCAATTAAACACGTTATGAAGCAAAATATATCGAATTTGATCAAAATCAGAACGTGTTCTTCATGTTCTTTTCGTCAACAGTAAAATTTCAGAATCAAATTAATCAAAATTCGACGTTCAAACTGCTACTGATTTAGTCGCATGATCATTTATCACTTAATCTAGCACTGAAACATCAGATTCAAGTCAATTAAGCACAGATTAAGCTATTAGATTCGTTCTGTTTTGAATCGTAAAAATTGTTAGAATTGGATCGAAATTTTATTTCGAACACTGTTCCATACAAAACGCCCCTAATTACAAGGACAACTAATGAAATCAAGCACAATTACAAATGGTATTCTACACTCTTTTACACAATTCAAAGGAGGCTAAGGCTTATAAATAGAGCCTCAGTTCAGCCATGCATCGAAAAGCAGTCAAAATTCGAGAGCTGAGAGCCACCTCGAAACACACCAAGTCACGCAAATCGAGTCTTGCACAATGATTCGACGGGGCTGCTAGAGAGCTACTTGCAGAGATGCTATGAGCTAGGAAGCTACTGAGCTGGCTGCTAAGCGGCTGATAAGCCAGATGCAGCTAGCAGCTAGCGGCAGAATGCCAAGAGAGCTAGCGGCTGAAGGAATGCTGAAAGCTTTCCGAAAGCAAGAGGCTGCTGGATGCTAATGAACCCCCACATTTCCGAATCCTATGAGGAATGAGATAGGGGGTCTACCGATCTACGGCTGCAAGCCAAGACAGATGCTAAAAAATTCTAAACTAACCACTTCACTAATTCAAACCTTCGATTTGAAGCTCAAATGATCAATCATACATGAGCTCACACCAACATGGTTTGAGCGAGTTAGGCAAGTGATTAAGATCCCAAAGGGACACGTAGGATAGCCGTGTAGTAGCTTCGTTTGGGTAGCGAGGTGAGGCCGCGACTTGTTCGGTTCCACACGGTTTGGAGGTCCTATTGTGTACGTTTTGTTCGTTGGGAATAAAACGGGCTAAGTCGAGGAGCGTACCTCGGCGAGGCCCCTTGAAATTACGTTTTCCTTGTTTCTTCCGCTTTACAAAGCAGGGCGACGTGTGTGAGAGGCTTATCGCGGCTAAACGAAACACGCTGGGCGATCGACCTAGACGTGAGCCGTTGTGAAGGCGCGATTACGAAGGCAATTTCGAAAAATTGTCTAAGTATCGGATTTGCAACAAAGTTGGTATCAAAGCCATACTCTCGACGGCATCATGGCCGACGGCAGTCGAACGACGGGAGCACGTTTGACGGACTTGGAGACGAAGACTACTCATCTACAAGTCCTACTCGACGGCCTACCCAACCTGGAGTAGTTGGTGGCCGATGTAGCGAACCTGAGGGAGGCACGGCTAGCAGACGAGGCACGGACAGCCAGGATCGAGGCCGAGCATGCGGCGCTTCAAGTCTTGGTGGCGGGCGGCATGGGCGCGCCAGCCGCGGCCGCGGGCCGCAAGGCCGCGCGCGAGCCGAGCATGTTCCACGGGGCCAGGGACGCTAAAGAGTTGCTGAATTTTCTGTACGACATAGAAGCCTATTTCCATGGGGCGAGAATAGCCGACAATGAGAAGGTGGACGTGGCTTTGAACTACCTTGACGGGACGCAAAGCTGTGGTGGCGGACTCGACTTTCGGCGGACGAACACTCAACCGGCCAAGGCTGGCCAACTGGGAGGAGTTCAAGCGAGAGTTGAAGGCCCAATTTTCTACCGGCAACACCGCATTGGTGACGCGTGAGGCGGTGCGGCGTTTGAAGCAGACCAGGAGCGTAGGCGATTACGTGAGACAGTTCTCTTCTCTGATGCTCGACATTATGGACATGTCGGAGGCGAACAGTAATTCAATTTTATGTCGGGGCTCAAGGGTTGGGCCAGGCCGAGTTGCACGCCAAGGTGTGCAAGACATTACGGCGACCTATGCGGCGGCCGATCGACTTGTGGAGTTCAAGCCGATCAAAACGCAAGCCAGTGGGCTGTGGCGCTTCTTCCAAGAAAGCGACGAAAAAGAGACCAAGAAGAAAGATGGCAAGAAGGCTAAGAAGGCAGCGCCGGCCAAGAAGGCTAAGCGCGGCCCGCAAACGATGGATGCTACGTTTGCAGTGCGCTCGGGCACATGACCCGGCAATGTCCGAAGCGGAAGCGAGCGGCGGCCGTGGTGATCGAGGATCGCGAGGACGAGCCCGAGCCATCAAGGATGGCCAATTCGGATGTTGAGCGCGGTGCGGTGCAGCCCTCCGACGAAGAGCCTTATGTTCATCAAGTGCACGGTCAATGAGAACGACGTCTTCGGACTCATTGATACAGGAGCGAGTCACACGTTCGTGTCGAATCGCTTGATCGGGGATCTTAAGCTGGACGTGCACTACCATGGAGGTACGATGAAAGCCATCAATTCCCAACCAGCGAAGGTGGCCGGCTTGGCGCGGGTGGCGCTTAGCGTGGGCACTTGGACGGGACAGGTCGAACTCACGGTGACTGAGTTGGACGACTTCGACCTAATCTTGGGGCTGGACTTTATGATAGCTGCAAAGGTATCGGTGGACCCTTCGAGCAATCGGATCGTAATCAAGAATGGAGGAAGCAAAGGAGTTGAGTGCGAGCCGCTGAGGGCCGAGGTGGGCGCGAGCGGGGGCGGGTCCGGACCATCTCAGCACTGCAATCCGCGTGGACTTAGGCGGGGCGAGCGTCGTAGCGGCGCTACTACTGGACCAGGGCGAAGGCAGGCAGAGGTGCCGAGCGAGCTGGCAAAGGTGCTTATCGAGTTCGAGGACTTGATGCCGGCCGAACTTCCCAAGGAATTGCCGCCTAGACGGCCATAGACCATCGCATCGAGCTGGAGCCAGGGTCTAAGGCGCCAGCACAGGTACCATATCGGATGAACCCGACGGAGCTGGCCGATTTAAGGAAGCAATTGGACGAGCTCCTGGAGGCGGGTTTGATCCAACCGTCCAAGGCTCCCTACGGTTCGCCGATTCTGTTCCAGAAGAAGAAGGACGGTTCGATGCGTTTCTCTTTCTGCGTCGACTATCGCGCATTGAATAAGGTTACCGTGAAGAACAAGTACCCCATTCCGAACGCGCTAGACTTATTCGACAAGTTGGCCAAGCCGAAGTGCTTTTCCAAGGTGGATTTGGGGTCAGGTTATTGGCAGGTGCGGATCGCCGCGGGCGACGAGGCCAAGACGACGTGTGTGACGAGATACGGTCGTTTGAGCTCTTGGTGATGCCCTTCGGCTAACCAATGCACCTGCCACGTTTGTAACCTAATGATGACGTTCTTTATGAGTTCTTGGACAGGTTTGTCGTCATGTACTTGAACGACATCGTGATCTACCCGCAAAGCATGGCTGAGCATGTGGGGCATTTGCGAGTGGTCTTCGAGGCATTACGGAGGCATCGCCTCTACCTCAAGCGCGAGAAGTGCGACTTTGGCTTGAGGGAAATCACCTTCTTGGGCCATATAATCTCGAAGGGGCAGATTAGGATGGATGAGAAGAAGGTTCGTTCCGTGGTCGAGTGGGAGAGGCCGAAGAACGTGACGGGGTGCGATCTTTTCTCGAATGGCGAACTACTATCGACGGTTCATCAGGGGCTAATGCGCACATCGGGAGTCCTTTGACAGACATGCTGAAGAAGGGGGCACGATGGCATTGGTCGGAAAGGCCGAGGCGGCTTTCGAGGAGTTGAAGGGCGCGTTAGCGACCGAGCCGGTGTTGAGGCTGGCGGACTTCACCAACCATTTGAGGTGCATACGGATGCATCTGGGGTTGCTCTAGGAGGCGTGCTCGTACAGGAAGGTCACCCGTGGCGTACGAGAGCCGAAAGTTCAATGAGACGGAGGGCCGGTATTCGACCCACGAGAAGGAGATGACGGCGGTGATCCACTGCTTGGAGACATGGCGGCACTACTTGCCTGGAACGAAGTTCGTGGTGGTCACGGACAACGTCGCCAACACATACTTCAAGACGCAGAAGAAGTTTGACTCCAAAGCAGGCGAGGTTGCAAGAATTCTTGGGCGAATTCGACTTCGATTGGATTCACAAGCCGGGTCGGCACAACGATGTGGCCGACGCGTTAGCCGCAAAGGCGTGGAGGCCTTTGTCAGCTCGTTGAGTGCGGCAACCTCGAACTTCGTGGCAAGGTGCGCGAGGCAGCCGAGGCGAGCAAGGCTTACAAGAAGCTCGTTGAAGAGTTCAACGAGGGAGTGGTGGCGACAGTACTGGCTGGAAGATGGGATCTTGGTGGCCAGAGGCGGGCAGTGCTCGTTCCAGAAGAAACGTTGCGGTAGGAGTTACTACGCGAGCACCACGACACATTATGGGCGGGACAACCGGGATGGACAGGATGTACGCGCTGCTTTATTCCAAGTTCATCTGGCCGAGGATGAAGGACGACGTGGAGGCCTATATCCGCACTTGCTTGACATGCCAGCAAGACAAGGCCGAACGGCGTAAGCAGGCCGGCTTATTGGAGCCGTTGCCCAAACCGACGAGATCGTGGGAGGCGATCTCGATGGATTTTATCACAGCATTACCTAAGGCACACGGGTGCACTTCGATTCTTGTTGTGGTTGATAGGTTTTCGAAGATGGCAGTGTTCGCACCGGCACCGTACGAGTGCTCGGCGAAGGAGTCGGCGGAGATTTTCTTCAAGCACGTTGTGAAGTACTATGGGGTACCAACGTCGATCGTGAGTGATCGGGACGCGAGGTTTACGGGCGGTTCTGGACGTTCCTATTCAAGCTTCTTGGGACGAAGTTGAAGTTCTCGACGTCTTTTCAACCGCAAACGGATGGCCAAACGGAGCGGGCGAATCAAACGCTTGAAGAGTACCTGAGGCACCTTGTGACGGCGAGTCAGACGAATTGGGTCGATCTCTAAGTCTCGCTTCTTTAGCGTTTCAGACGTGTCGCTGGCGGGGGGGTGCAGGGCCACCAGGCTCCAAGCCCCGATGGAAAGTTGCTGACAGGAGAGTAGGCAGCAGAAAGGACAGCTGACCCAACCAAGTGCGAGTTAACAAAAATACAGGAAAAGGAAAATAAAAAGCTAATAGCGAGAGTTACCTTAGCCCAATGATGGGTGGCGAGCTCGTAATAGAGGCGTCGGACTGATGGCGGAGCGTTTTTTGTTGTTCAATTGGCACGGTGGCTTGGAGGAACTTCATCTTCTCCTCAGGGCCCAACAGGTCATAGCTATCAGGCATGTCCAAAATCATCTTCCCAGTCAGCCCGCTGATCGATACCCCATTCAGACCTTGGTGGATAAAGGGAATGAACTCGGAGTATCAGCGAGGGGAGGGGCCGTCTCCACACGTGGCCTTTTCCCTTCACCACGGCAGCTTTCTTCTTCTTCTTTCGGGGAGGCACTGGCGAGGTATCCTTCTTACTAGCGTCACCCTCAGAGTCCGATATCACCACATCTGGATCCCGGGTGTCTGCTCTCATAGAAGAAGGGTGGGAGACGAGGACCTGATAGGAGATTTCTCTCCTACCTCTCAAGCTGCAGGTCAGGCCCCATGGCCCGCTGAAGGTGAGGCTCGGCAGGAATGCCAGAATCTTCTACTTTACAGGAAGGTGCGGAACACTCCCTCCAAGAGACGACATACCTGCAAAAGATATGCCAAGTCAGAAGAAAACCTGGAAATAAGGTCAGGGCAGGAGGGAAACCTGCTTACCCTCCGTTAAAAGGAAGAGGCTGGGAAGAAAGGCCGAAGTGGTGAAGCAGGCGGGTATGTTACCAGCTCGATCATGTTGAACTTCTTTTCAGGGGCCCGCAGATTCAGGAGGTTGATAGCCGCTTCATTTCCCCAGAACATTCAGGTCCCCGTGGAGTCGCTGGGGTATTTGATGGACCCAATGGCGATGAGGAAAATCCCAATTGCCCCCAGTGGGAGCTACGAAGAAGTAAAGGGGTGCCACTCTTTGTCTTTGTGGGAGACCTTGCTGAGGAAGTGTACGAGACCGCGAGGATTCGCACACAGATAGAAAAATGGCGGAGTAGACTTAAGCTGAAACTGAGAAAGAACAAGTTCTATGGAGGGTCTCCCGCCCGTAGCG
>JAPQWV010001339.1:0-95194 GCA_027422505.1 Craterostigma plantagineum | reverse complement strand
CTTTAAGGTTGGATTGCAATTTGTCACAATTCACGTGCATTGTTAAATGCTGAATACCCTCGTGAACTGATATTATGCTCGTTGCTATCAAATCAAAAATCTTCATTGATAATAATACCCCTTCGGTCTAGTTATTATGTTTCTATATTCTCCAAATTGAATACAGCAATTAGGATTATATGAAATAGTATATAATCTTGTACTAGAAAATTTTATGACCGTTGTTTGTAATAAAGTTGCATAGTATTTTTGGGCCCGAAGACCACTAGTGAATGTAGTTTGTAGACTCACGAGAACGTTTTGTATTTTTTTATGAATATTCGAAATTTGAGATGCTTCTCTTAATCATGTAAATTGATGATTCTTGAATAAATATATTATCTATCGTTATTAACTCTCGAGGGTTCTTGATTTAACATAATATTTAATTCCATAGTCTAATTAAAATCGATGTTTCTTGAATATCTATGCTCTTTTATTAAGGTATGAACCGTAAGTTTGGTATGTCAATTAAAATGAATTAAAAATAATAATATTTAATTAAAAGAAACCACCCAATACCTTGCATTTTTATATGTCATATTTAACATTCTATTTTTAGTAATTATTATTGGGTGAAGAAAACATTGGAAATGTAAACAAATTTTTCTACACAGATTCAACAATAATAATCGTATGGTAAGCATTAATTTACTAAATCAATTCATTAATACAAACCACACAATTTATTGATCCAATTTCTAATTAAATTTAATTAACTTATTTATTTGAAGTTAAATATACATTCTAAAACTAAAAATAATAGTATTTAATCACTTATTATCAATTATCTTTAAAAAAACATTCTTCTCATATTGTATAATTTACATACACAAATAGATTTAAATAACTATAAAATAAAATCCAATATTAACATCATATTTTCGAACATTGACTTATAATTTTATTTAATATGTGTGTAGAAGATAATTTAAATAGTAGTTATAAAAGAATAATCTAACTAATAGAATGAATAACTTAATAAAACAATTACTACATACGACGTCAAAACTATCTACAAATAATTAATAAATATGTAACAGAAAAAAAATGATTTGTTGAGATATAATTATAATAAAAACTTGGATGTGCAGATAACTGGATGCGCACATTACTTGGGATTGCATTTAAGTATAATTAAAAATTATTTGTAACAATGTAATTACAATATAAAAAGTAAAGGATTAAGTGGATTGGTAGTTCACATACGTTTCACAATAACAAACTCACAAATTTCAGTTCTTTGGTAAAATACATCATATAATTAAAGCTACAATGTGTGATAATTAATAGGAGACCTAAATAGAATCTTAGGGTGCTAGATAATTATCCTTATTATCAAATACATTTGTAAAATTATATAGCCCACGCATAAGATTGTGCAATCTGGACTAATATATTATTTAGTTCTTGTAAACTTCGAGTCCCTATGTAGAAGTAAAACTAGAACGACGTGGTCGGACAAAACAACACGGTTTTATTTAATGATATAGTACATCTTATTTCAATAGCATATTATATGCGGCAGTCAACAACATGGAGTACAATATTTTAATTTATTTATCACACTTTTATATGGAGCGTCAAAAAATGGGTAAATGTTAAATAGCCGCTATATATCATTTCAAAGAAAAATAATCAAAGACTAAAAGTATTACGACACGAAGTTCATGACCTATTTCGATAAGTATCAAATATAGTTACAAATTGAAAATCGACGTACTTAGTGACACTTGCATTGTAAAGAACCCACTGATCCAATGTGAGATTTTTGTATATTACATATTATTTGTTAATCTATTAATTTCGTTATTAGTCATGTCATCGTTGATGAAACATCGTTAACACGGCAGCTGAAGCAATCTGATGATAACTTTTGGCTTCACAATAACAAAATGTTGTGCCATTGTATTAGTAAGAATGGAACAAAACCCTGTTTTGATTCCATGAAATAACTACATAAATAAATAACACAATATTTAAGAGAAAAGGCTTTGAATCCCACCTTCGTTTTTTCCCTCTCCAACAATGATCATTCTTTGACCAAGAGAAGAAAAGGCTTCAAATCCCAACCTCAACTGAGATATTACTAACATATAAAAAAAAATAATTTATCACAAACCTTATCACTTCCCAATTTTTTAATACGTCGTGAACTAACTATTTCCCATAACTTCGTTCACATCTTTCTTTCATCCAATTTATAAATAGATACACGCACCCTCCATCATTCCCATACATACGCTAGCAAAATACATCACATTGATTTGTAATTCTAAAAAAAAAAAAGACGAAATGGGTTGCAATTCGCCGTGCGCCTCGTGCAAATTGCTCCGACGACGTTGTTCTAAAGAATGCATATCGCCCCTTATTTCCTGCCCGACGACCCCCAAAGTTCGCTATCGTTCACAAGGTCTTCGGCGCAAGCAACGTCAGCAAAATGCTGCAGGTGCTCGTAGTTTAATATTCCATTTATTGATTTATTCAGCGGATATTGCCTGTGTGCTGCTCCCTCTATTGCTAATGGTTTAGAGTTGAACCTCACAAACTTATATGGGTTTGGGCTAGAAAAATATCAAAGATCATCATCTCCGCAGTCTGGTTCTTAGTTTACGAAAAATTTATTACAGGAGATTCCGTTGGAACAAAGGGGGGACATGGTGAGCAGTTTAGTTTATGAGGCGAACGCCCGTGTAAGGGATCCAATTTACGGGTGCGTAGGGCAATATCGTACCTTCAAGAACAGTGCTCCAGCTTCAAATGCAGTTGGCCATGGCAGGGCTGAGATGTTACTTTACATTCAAAGGCAAAATGGCCATCGTTGGTCCAGAATATAATGCCTCGAATGCAACGAATAACCCGATATTCTTCGATCGCGGTATTAGTAGTGATTATTACGACGACGATAATGGGGATTTCAGTTTGATGTGTGATGATGAATATTCTTCTTACAGGAATGAGCAGTCTCTATTATCAGCTCCATGGACTTGATTTTGTATGTTTATTTTTTATTTCTTGAGATCTTTATTTTTAGAGAGGTGAATGAGAATGGTTTTTGTTTTGTGTTTTTTTATGGAAAACCCTAATTCATGGGACCGGTTTAATGTCACGCATGTTGTCCACATAATTATATGTTTCTTTATCTCAAATTCTTGCGGTTTTTTGTGTTCAACTGTTACAATGTTCTGTTAATTGTTAATATGTTTGATATATGAATAGGGATAAGGAAACAGACATTATGGCATGTATAAATATACAAGCCATTTAGTAAACGCGACTGTATAATAAATGTATAAAGAGTATATCGTTTATGTATTTGGACTTGGGGTAAAGGAATCTTTCCTCGTGTGCATCATATAAATCTTATAATCGAAACATTCCAACTTTAAGTAATGAGTCGATGTCGAGGAACAAGGTCCAGATGATCTTAGTCAACCCAACGTGGAGTTTAGAAAAGGCAACGGTTTGACATATAAGCATTTAAAAATGGATTATACAGATGAAATAAAAAGAAAAAAGTGTTCATCCGACAAGAGTATAAGTACGTGTAATTTAATATTCGATCACAAACTTCTATTGACCCATTATTTCTCACGACCTCAATCGCTCTTTAATATGCGATCACAACTTCTGGTTGTGATTATTTTAAATCTTTTGCATAAAAAATCTGTAATGGGGTGAGTGTTTAAGGTTGGAGAATGGGAATGATTAAACTAGGTCAAAGTTATGATGTGAAAGAAAAGGGTAATATTAGGTCAAAGAAGTTGAATATAACATAAAGCCCAACATTTAAATTAATTAATATTTATAAAGTTCATTGAAAATGCGATATTAAGACAAATTAGTTTCTGATTATCAATCAACCTTGAAATTTTCGACTCTTTATGCAGGCTCGAGTGTAAATACTTCAAACTCCACGGTACGGTTTTTAATTATTATAACGAATACCTCTCTCTACCCTCTCTCTACCCCAAAATCTCCTCCAAACCCTAGCCGTTCCCCTCCTCAACTCTTCTCTCCTTCTCCCTCACCTCCATTAATGGAGGTGGGGGAGGTTCGTTTTTCTTTTTTCGTTAGTTTCTTTGTTCTTTTATATTAAAAAAAAAAAAATCGTTTTTGGTTTCTCTCCTCCGCCGCTTCCCCACCATCTCCGCCGCTTCCACCACCACCGCCACCACCACCACCACATCCCGTCGACATCTTCGACAGCTTCAGGCAAAGGTTGGGGTGAATCAACGAATCTGCCCATGCATAGCAGCTGTTCGACGAAATGCTCCAAAGAGGTTTGAAAGCATATTTGGTCATCTGAACAGCATTGTGGACTCCCACGGTCCCGCCGGCTGCTGCCCTGCCTTTCGTCGCGCATCCTCGCAGTTTCCGCCTTCCACCCTCGCTCGCTGCCACTGCCGTTCACCCACCGTGTGTCTCTCGACCTTCGGATCGGGAGCTCTTTCTCCCGGCCTCCGAGCCGGGAGCTCTTTCTCCATTTGTTGAGCCCCTTCTCCCTTTGTGGAGCCTTTTCCGATGAAGGCAAAATTCAGAGTCGATGACCCGTGCAAAATGAAGAGTGTGTGGATTAGGCTTAACAGCCTTTTTTGTAATACGTTCTTTAGTTGTCGTGTTTTAGATCATGAATCTTAGTCTTCTGTCGGCTTTCGTTTTGTTTGGTTGTTTGATGCTCCGTGTGAGCCTTGTTTTCTCTACCAGGTTGATATCACTGGAGAGACCTCTTGGGTTATTTAGCCCTGTATCTTTGTTTATGATAATGAAGCTATCGTTTCTGGTAAAAAAAAAAAAACCTTTTAGTTGCCATTTCTTCGCCTTAATTAATATATATATATATTCTGACATAAGTCTAGTTCGTAGAAATGCGATGTAATAAAGTGGTAGCCTGAGCTAAGGATTGTCAAAGAAGAATACGATCTTTAGATGAAGTTAATGGGAGTTGGTTTGAAAAGCACACATTTACTTGGTCACATTGAGATTTGTGTCGGAAATAATTGTCTTTCTTTCTTCAAATGTTTTTTAAGTTTAGTACAACACATTGCAGTAACGTGAATCGAATCATGCAAGTTTGACATTTTGACAAGATGAATTCTATGATCTTATCAACGATTGTTGTTTTTTTGGCCGAAGTTAGAAATTTCGTTGGCTAAGTATATCGGTTTTTTTTTTTCCTATTTCGGGTCGTTACATTGAAAATGTAAAAGATCTATTCTTCCATATCCACTTGGATAGTAATCCAACTTCGTTGGATTTTTAATACGTTGTCGAAAAATTGAATTTTCCTGGCGTGTCCAAAAATCTAACAGAGTTGGGTGGTGTACCAACATTTAGTATATATATTGCATAGTAAGCCTGGTTTATAGCTCAAATGAAAATAAAATAAATTTAAAACATTGTATAGGTCAGCGGTTGTTGTAGGTGAGCCTAAAGTTAACAAAAGCACGTACAAACATACGTTATACTAAAAAATTTCCAAACTACAAACATTACTTTATATTTTTTTAAAATAAAATAGACGTTCTCTTCTTCGAAATAAAGCTTTGTCAACGGTCTTTCAAGGGTTGGTTTGGGTCCTTTTGTTTTTTACCAGGGACTTTCGACTCATTTTATAGGAAAAACGATAAAAAAAAATATGTACGAAGTATCTAATTTTTATCACCGAACATGGTGATCATAAAATGGGACCAGTACTCTTAGCTACCCGAATTATAAATTTTTTTCATTGTTTTGCCAATGATAATTTTCATTGGTAGCCCAATAAGCCCAAAGTTTTCTTCTGGCAAAGGTAAAGAATGGAAGATAAAAGGATCCATGAAAGATATATATTAGAGAACGTTACATTATACAACTTATGTATGTCCACAAGAATATACTATAATATATGTATGTATACACATATACATATACTAGTTTTTTGCCCGTGCAATGCACGGGTCTTAAAAACATTACGAAAAATGCAAATATTATTTTTATAAGTTTTAAATTTTATAATATATAACAAATTTTGATTGTTTTTAAGATGGCAACATATACGCATAAAAGTTTGGACGTGGCGAGAATCTTTTATAACGTAAAACAACATTGCTTAAAATAAAAATCTTGTAAGTTACATGAAGAATTAGTATGTCAAAAGTCGACTTATATGACTACAGATAATAAAAAGTTACTCAGTTAATCACAGTTGTAGCTGTTTGAAGTAAATATAGTTATGTTCTTCTCCCATTCAATTCTGAAAACATACAACATTTTAATATCAACATAAGTGGGCGCCCGTAGAATAAAAGTAAACTCTGACATAAACGACTATTTAGATACTCTTGTATTAGTAATTAGTATGTCAAAATAAATAAGTTTGAGAAGGTTAAAAACTAATCGTATATATAGACTTATTATACCGTAGTAAAAAGTTGCTTCAAATCGGACGTTGATATGCCTAATATGATTTTTGCTATCATTCCAGCATGTCAGTTGTTTGGAACATAATTTATCACTGATTGTTATCTTTAATCTATACATAATTTATCACTGCATGTTATCTTCAATACAGGAAAAGAATATGAAATGTGTATTTTGATATTGTAAGATAAAATAAATTTTGAAAGTGGATGTCAAACGAGCACGATTCATTACAAATCTTTTGCCATGTCAATGTTGGATATGGATGCACGTATACGAAAGTATAATACCTGTCCGTAATAGATAAGATGTTTATATTTTATCATATAATAGATTAATTTTTATATATTAAAAACTACATGTTATATAACAACTTAAAATTTAAAGAAGAATAATATCATTTTTTAGTTATCACGTTGTAAATAATTTCTAAGATATAATTATGAAAGTTTGTATACGAACTTTGGGTCCGGAAATGGCTTCATTTACCTCTACAAACTATAGGCCTACCATATTTTGCAAACAAACTAATTTGTGTTGTAGGTTTGTTGTGTCACCGGTTGCCAATTGAATGGAATTTTAACCTTATTTTAATATCAGAAAGAAAATGGTATGTTTTTTGCATCTCTTGTATTGCCTTTCTAACTGGGAACATGTTGTGATGTGTGTCTTGAATAACTGTAACACTTAGCAGTACAATCATGTCAAATCTCAAATCACTTTTTTCAAGCTTTATATAATTTCCCACAATCATGTAAAGGAAACATCACCAACAACGATGATAACAAAGGAATAGTTACATAGTCTAACAAAGACATCTTGAGCTATATTCATCAGGGAACATGGTTCGCAGGAACGGGAACGGACATCGGAACGGACACGATCGTTCCAGTTCCATTGTATTATCGCGGAACGGTAACGGACGTTCCAGTATTTTTATTTAATAATGTATAAATTATTTAATAATTAACAATAAATTATAACATAACATAATAAATTGTCATAAATTAAAAAAAACTTAAATAAGTGCCTCATAAAAATATAAATTATGAGATAGAATATTGAATATTATACAATCTCATTTATTTAAAAATAATAAGTTATCATGTTATAATAATATTATATTATTTACCTCAATAATTCATTATAGAAACTTAATTAGAGATATGGAGTCATCAGTAATATAAGAAAACAAAAAGCCTAAAAACAATAATATAAGAAAATTAATCATTATATTAGTTTTACGTTGAAAACAAAGCCCATTGTAAAATAATAAGAAAAAGATTAGAGATTCTATGTTATCATTACATGAGCCAAGGGCCATTTAGTTGAATTAATAATTGCCCAACTAAAATTTGACCCATTAAAATTTAAAATCCAAATTAAATAAAATTAGGTTTTTCAATCGTCATCTTCCTCAGCCTTCACATCACGGCGTCGTCTCTAGCATTCATAATCAATGAAGGCCGTTCCACAAGATAAACTCCGATTCTGACCGAAAAAACTCCGATCCGGCCGAAACATTGCCGTTCCGGCCGTTTAACGGCCGCGATAATACAAAACGTCAAGAAGCCGGAACTTTGGCACGGAGGCCTTCGTTCCAGTTCCGACGCGGCCGTTCCGGGCGTTTTAACGGGGTTCCGGCGAACCATGTCAGGGAAGAAACCGAAAGCTTCTGCAACGAGAAACATGATCGACAATACCTCTTGTGGTATGCCCAAACACGTTTTGGGCTCGGGCTTCAGCTTAAACAATGATCTACCATACACCTTATGCGCAAAACAAAATCAGATTTATCTTCGAAAAAAATCGTAGCATTAATCATGCAGGCAATCCAACCTCACCTCAGACTGAAATAATCTAATGGAATATGATCGTGGAACATACCGCAAGCAATGGTTGCACATGAAGCTGCTTTTCCTCCTTACGCGAAAGAACAACATGCCTTTCCTTTCTGCAAAACCAAATGAGGAGCACAAAAGAAAAATAAAGTCGCAGTGGTGTAATGAAGAAAAAGACGCATGTGAATAGATCTCACAGAGAAACAAACGATTTCAACTAAAGGAGAGGGTAATAAAGCAGAATCGGTATTCATTACTCGACCTCAGTCGAAGATGTATAGTACCAGAAACACCTCTATTCAACTGCAAAAACAATGCTAGAAGTATTATGAAAGACTAAGCAAACAATTTGACGAATAATAACTATTGAATATGAATCAAAATATCGCTTCAAGTAAGACACCAAGTTAGACAACAAACATGCATCGTACAATGGTAATGAGTCGAAAAATTCGTAACTCGTCGTGGGTTCGCCCGCTTCTCGACCATAACCTCAATTTGTCCTATTCAAACTTGATTATTACATATTGCTATGTTTTGAGATGCACATACCTGAAGAAATTTTGGAACGACGTGTGATCGAACTAAAGAAAGCAGCCCTCATAGTATCATCGACACCGTATGCCTCAAGACGTCCTTTTGGCTTATGGTGTAAGAGCTACTCCGGAGGACGTAATATGCGTATACAGATACTTCCGATTTGTCGATGGCTAGTGGAGATGAGAAGGGAAGATATCACAATGAGTTAGGTAGAGCTCATCATATATGGGATAGGCAAAGCTACAGCCACATTAATTAGAATTGAAAATTCCTCAATACTATGATAGTGCAACTGCCATAAGCCATATTCTATGTTGCGTTGCTCGGAAGGGAATGGTCATTCGCGTAAAACTTGTCTCGCTTTTGCATCCACCTATTCAGATCTGAAGATATTAAGGCCCTCGTAGATGTATCCTTCTTATTATTTGCAGCTCATCCTACAATAAAAAGAAGGAAGACAAAGTCATAAGAACGACCTTTGCCCAGGATAATGCTTTGATTATCTTAAATGCGATCACAACAGCATCACTAACTAAATTTCATACTTCAAACCTTGTAAATTTGTAAAAGCTTTTTAAAACCACCAAAAAACTAAAGAGATGCTTGAACGAACAAAATAAAATAAATGAAATGAGATAGAACGACGATACGCTGAGCATTTGACGTCATGGTTGTTTTGACGTCGTAAAGAATTGAGCTTACACAACAATGAAAAACAAACAGAATTTGAATGTGATGCACAAACTGATGACCTGAGGAAGAACTCGACTTCGAAAACACAGAATTGAAGTCTAAATTGTGGGACATGATTTAACCACTCCGCCAGCGACTGTAAATTACACGTCACTATCTTCTCCATGAACGCCCGCGTGTTATCCTTCGTGTTCCCCGCCGGCACATCCACCTCGTAAGACTCCACCACCACCGCCTCTCCTCTGCCCTCCGTCGCCACCTTTGAACGTGACGGTGGTCACAGATCTGTAGTTCCTCAGCCTGTGGTCACCGCTGAAGCCACCACCATCTCGCTGTCGTCAAGGACGTCAAGCCTCTCCACCCTGGTGCACGCCGTGGCCGGAGATGACGCGACAGCTCCTTAGGAATCGCTTGTAGTCGTGGGGCCGACGGAGCAAGGTCCACACAGAGTCGGCCGGGGCAGGGATGTGCCCGAGAGAAGACGCCGGAGCATTTGGTGCGCCCCACGTCACCGTCTGCATGGTGGCGGACGGCCGGCCGGGCAGTATTTCTGGGTAAAAGCAGTGCTTTATCTGCGGAGTCATTACTGCAATAGATATCCACATAATATATATATATATATATATATATATATATATATGGAGAACGACATTTTTAGTCCCGATGTTTGGAAAATGGGCGTTTTCGGTCCCATGTTTCGAGGTGCCACTTTTAGTCCACAATCTTATCGATTTTGAAGTATTTTGGTCCCCGATCAACTTAATCACTAATCTAGAGAGTTAACACGTGAGAGCACATGATCTCCTTTTACTCAACTTAACACCTCATAACTTGTCATCTTCTTCAACTCAAAAGCACTTGAGTATCACTACGCATCACATTTAACTCAACTTCAAGATTGTCAATCCTTCCATAAATGTGGTGTAATGATATTCATGTACATTTAAGCCGAAGAAGAAGACGTGTTATGAGGTTTCAAATCATGATATCATGGGCTCTCATGTGTTAAATTCCGTCTACGATTAACTTAATCGAGGGACCAAAATGGCCCAAAATCGTTAACATCGGGGACTAAAAGTGCCACGTCGGAATATGGGGGACTAGAAACGCCCACGTATCAAACATTGTGGACTGAAAGTATCACTCGCCCTATATATAATATATATAAACCATCATTCGTCGCCACCTATATATATATTATATTATTAAAGAAATGTAGGTGTCCTCATATGCTGCCATGCGTTCCATAATAATTAATTATAATAGATTAAAATATAATAAAACATGAAAAACTACCCAGTATCACACTATCCACTATAAATAGTTATTTATTAATATAAAATAATTATAGTTAGTTAACACATGCAATGCACATTAATAAACTAGTGTGTGCACATTTACCGTGAGCACCGACGACAAATCTCTCGTTTTTTTGGTGTCTTCAATCTTTGATCATTACCTCCCTTAACACTTCAGATGAATTGTCACCTAAATCACCCTCTTCGATAACGTTTATTTATATGAAAATTTATCATTTCGTTGTCTTAGGCTGTTAGATTCTTTTATCCGAATATTTCAACTTAATTGACTATATTTTACATAAAGCACTCCTCAAAGGTATTTAAAAAGAAAAATAATTAAAAAGTAAATATTAAATAAATATGTATTAATGAATATATATTAGTGTATCAATAAAATAGTTAGAAAGAAAATACTAAGAAGTGTTAAAATAACTAAAACAACTCATGAGAATTAATAATAATAATAAAAAAAATTAAAATGAATAGGAAGCGTGAAAAGAACTAAAAAGAATGAAGAAAAAAAAAGAAAAGAAAAGAACTAAACAGAATAAAAAAGTATAAAAAGCAGAAAGACCATCACGTGGGCAGATTGAACCCGTGACCTTGCAAGTACAGCTGGTCAAAATGGCGGGCCGGGCCGGGTTGGCCTGCCCCCGCCAAAGCCCGCCACTTGGCGGGGCGGGGCAGGCTAGGCGGCCTAAAAATTGGGGACCGCCCCGCCCCGCGGCGGGCCGTGGGTAGGCGGGCCAGGCCCGCCCGCCTATATATATTATTCTGGCCCGCCTATATATTATTTATTTTTTTAGTATTTTTACTTTATAATTTAATTAATTAATTAGTTTTAGTATTAATTATATATTTATAAAATATATATTATTAATTATGGTATAATTAATGAATCATTAACTATTAAATTAATATAGTTGAACATAAATATATAATATAAAATATATATAATTATATTAAACTGGCGGGCCAGCCCGCCCGTTAGACCCGCCTCTGGTTGACTGTTCTACTTGCGAGTAAAAGAAAGCCATCTAACGCTAATTCAATTATAAAATTTAATTTGTACAAATAAAACAAATGATACATATATAGTAAAAACTTCGAAAACTTTCGCGGGGGCCGTGACCCCCGGGCCACAACGTAGATCCGCCCCTCACTCTAGGTAATAAAAGTTCTTATCAAATCACAATGCTATAATTATCTGAGGAAGACCCCATACACAACCGCGAGTTTTTCAATTCAACTTAACAAGAACAATTTTATATAACCATAACAGATGATTCTTAGAGAAAAGGAATAGAATAGAGAATAAAAATTGGTAACAATTAATCAATCCGTTGTCCTAAAGTCAACATAGAGGAAGATCGGCCGGCGGCGGCTCCAACGTCTCGAGCTCACCAACTCCATTCTCTACAAGAATGCCATAGCCAATCCCCAAGTTATGTGCACATCCAAGTGACAATGCAATAGCCACACGCCTGTTCATTAAACATTAATATTATAAATACACACCCAAGGTTTAGACAGATATTTAAAGGTAAAACTGTAAT
This sequence comes from Craterostigma plantagineum, assembly GCA_027422505.1. NCBI lineage: Eukaryota > Viridiplantae > Streptophyta > Magnoliopsida > Lamiales > Linderniaceae > Craterostigma > Craterostigma plantagineum. The sequence goes on along the minus strand of JAPQWV010001339.1, from coordinate 82,822 downwards.
TAAACAGACCTGGATTGTCCGCGGTGAATCGGATCACGGACCACCCGCCCACGGCACGCTCGCCGTGTTTCTCAAGGGCGGGTCGACGAGGTTGAACTTAGCCGTATCGTTGCTAGGTTGAAATTCCCGAACCCTTCTGCGATTATGTAGAAGTCGTACCCATGCAAATGGATCGGGTGATTCTCCACGGTGAAGATGCTCGTCCCCTGCAAAACTAGCTGCCACGGTATCTCCGTACTTTAGCTTGTAAAGCTTCGTCCCCGGGACGGGCTGCCACAGGGCCCGACTGACGTTCCCAGTGTAGTCGAACGTCACTGGGGGCGTCGGGGGAAAGTCTAGGGTGAAAATTCCCGGTATGCCCTTTTGCTGAGCTTGTAATAGAGAGAAAGTCGACGGAAAGACGAAGGAGACGTTGTTCATGCTCGCGGTGAAGCGGGTCCCGTTGGGGCCCTGACAATTTTGCGAGCTCGCACCTAGACGAAGGTTCGAATGAAAAGTCGGATTTTTATATGTCGAATAATTGTAATTTTAAATGGTTTATCGAAAGTAATATGTATATGTACATAAACGACGGGCCCTAAAATTTATAGCTTTAAATAAGATGCATGATTTCAATTTCGATTTTGAATTTTTTACGACCTTGGAGTACCCTGTCAATTATTTCAATTTGGAAAATATTCACCTGATCTCCTAAGATGTAAAGATTTTGATCTCACATGCCAATTTTATAATATATGTATGTAGGAATTTATAGTTGATTTATTTAAAAAAAATTATACGTCGATGTTAAAATCAAGCTTGATTGTTACCCGGAGGACATGAACTGAGCCCTAGGCCGACCGTGAAGAACAAGTCATGGTCGATTTTTGTAGGCACGGGCACCTTCCTTGGGCTCCTAAAACTTGCGCTAAAAACCGTAGCCGTATTCGTATCGTTAAAGGCCGGCATCCTCGGCATCACGGGCCTAATCACGGTCCCCTTGGCCGGGCACGGGGCGGCCCTTGTACTCGAGGATGGCCGTCGTGGTGGTGTTGTCGAACGGCGCGCCCTGGGCGCTGGCATAGGCCCGAGCGGCTATGTAGTAGCGGGCCGGCGGCTGGTCACCGGTGATGAGCACGTCGGTCGTCTGGCCCGGCCGAGCATGAGCAACGTGGTTGTGAATGGCTTCACGTACGACGCGTCTGCTCCCACGACAGTCATCTTGTGGTGCGCGACTCTGAAGAAGAGCTCTTGGTTGAGGGCCGAGTTGACGACTCGAAGGAGGTTCGTTTCTCCCGAGTCTATCGGACTATTACGGTATCTGCGAGCGTCGGTAAGAATTTTTTAGTGTTTGTTGCATGTTTCTTCAAGATATTTATTGCGATTTATTTCGTGGGTTCGAACCTTGGCTCGAGCAGTTGTAGAGATCGCGGGCTGACCGTTGATGGTATAAGCATCGGAAATGTGGGTGCGCCTCCGGTCCTCGTCGCTTGCCTCACGACGTCGATTGGATTTGCATCCCACCATTCGCCTAACCATTTGACCGAGCAGTTCATTTTTTCCATGTTTAACATATAAAAACACGCCGGTAGATAGATATGACAGATGAGCCGTGCCAGCTCAAACCCGAGATTACCCGTAAGTGATCAAAAGCCCACGAGGCAACACGTGAGCTTTATCTTTTATTTTTCTCATTTTCTTTTGTTGTTTACAAATATGTAGCATCTAACTTAGAAAATGAGCAGAGCTCGACTAATTTACAGGCCTATCAGTGACTATATATTGTGTGTGAATATTATATGTGTTTGAGTATATTACCAAGAAGGATCGGCGTTTCGCGCTTGGGTTGCGAAACGGATACGAATCGCCTTCCTTCGGACGTATGATGAGAGCGCCGTAGACGGTGGCTCGGAGCCAAGAGCTATGCGCGTGCCACACAAGGTGCCTTCTTGCCCTTGAATCGTGAATCGGTAAGTGTAGCTTCCGCCCGGTCTGATAGGGCACTGGGTGACGAACTCGGGCCCGTCGGCCCATCCCGTCCTCATCTGCCTTACTCCGTGCCTACGCATAAATAGAGACGAGACGTATTCGTAAGTCGATTTAAATACCGCGGGCACATATGTAAGCTAAATCAATTTACACGACAGCGCAAACACACCAGTGAATCGTTACGTTGTACCGCGCCCGATTAACGACGTTGACAACGAGAGTATCGCCGTTGTTGACCTCCAACGTAGGCCCGGGAACATACACTTGACGGTGATGGAGTTGTGTGTATTACACAGCCTCTTTACTGGAGTCGCTTGAACCTGCAGAAATTTGAGTTACACACTATAAGTTAAACCACGCCACGTATATACGTACGTCAATTTTTGTCTGCCAGGGCGTGGTATCCCCGCACAGGCCAAACCCTCATTTTCAGCTATGAAACGACACACGGTTTCTAGCGGAAGGAAAAAGTACTCCTAGCATGTGCGCAAGTCCACAAAGACTATGATTATAGTCAAGAAGAAGTCGAATTCTTGACTCCGTTTGGAGATATCAAGAGTTCGCAACTCGACCGAATCACTCATTGAGACTTCGTATGTACGTAAACTGACAGTAATCAAACTCACAACAAAGTCATGGTAGTGAACTCTGGCGTCGACGGTCCTCAAAATCGAGCCCGCAAAAAGATTCAACAGGCCGCGTAGACGAACCACAGTATTGCCATGGTTTTGCGCTGAGTACAAAACGGTGTGTTTTGGCGTCGGAGATTATTACAGGACAAGGTACATATAGTGATAGCTTATATGGAATTTGTCTTGACGATGTATGTAAGAGATGTGAGGAGTCGTTTTATACACAAAGAATACGAGAGATAGGGTTGGTCGAACGGTTTTGATTAGTTATTTTATTCTGATTGGCGAAATGAAAATTATTAGTTCAACCCTTTGTATGGTTGTTGCAACCACAGTTGATTTTTCATGTTGATGTTGGAAATTTTCAAGGAAAATGAAAACTTGTCACCTCATGCATGGATGGTATTTTATATAATATATAGTTTGCTTATGATGCTACATTTCCTACCAAATGCATCTTATTGCCGTACTGTTAATTGTTATGTATCAAACATAGTCATGCCATCACCGCCTTCGTATTATATGTAACGTTGTGTCTGTGTGAATATATATACTATGTAATATATACCCTAATTTGGACAACACAACTTTTGCAAGAATTTCCTAGTCCAAGGAAAGAAGGACTGAGCACTGTATCATCGTATTATAATAGTGGAGTAATGGACTAACACGACTTCGTTGAAAATAAGGTGTTCCTCGTCTCGGTCAGTTTTATTAGTTCTTATTTTTTGGAACAAAGTTATAGGGCTGTAAATATATTTGGATCACCAACCATAAATGGTTTTCGATATGGTCGTTTGTTTTATAGTTGTAGAAGTAGGTCACAAACTTCGTACGTTGGAATTTATTAAGGGTAATTTCTAATTCGTGTTCTGTAATATAATATAATACAGAGAAGTCGCGCTTGTTGCTCCTTATTCAAATTAATTATTAGGTAACCTAATAATGTTTGAACTATCATTTTTCAAGAACTTGATATGGTCGTCAGACTAGGACAGTTCAGTTTCACATCACACAACAAAGATTATTTGCCTCATTGCTTCAAAATTTTGGTCGCGTTCTAAGTAGAGGATGCCGATGAAAGTGAAAATCATTCTACTCTTATAGTTCAATATGACATTATTATTTATGCAAAAATTAAACTGAGTTCCATCACATATATAATATATATATATATATATATATAGAGGAATGATATGGTGCTCACCTTATGTGAGCACCTTATATGGGCACCTGCTGATTTGGCACCGATTCGTGCCAAATCAGCGTGCCACTTCAACATCAAATGAAACGTGACATTAATCAACACATCTTAGGCGTCATAAATCGTTACATATGATGCTGACGTGGCATGTTCATGTCTTACGTGGCATTTGTGGAGTGATCTTGATATATTCCACGTGAAAGCATCATATGTAACGATTTATGACGCCTAAGATGCGTTGGTTAATGTTACGTTTCATTTGATATTGAAGTGGCACGCTGATTTGGCACGAATCGATGCCAAATCAGCAGGTGCCCATATAAGGTGCTCACATAAGGTGAGCACCATATCATTCCTCTATATATATACATATATATATATATATATACTAGATATTCGAAGCCGCACACCCATATTATATTATTGTTATTATTGTTATTTAATTATGTTACCCCAACGTTTTAAGCTACGGACGTGCTTTCGTTATATTTTAATTACGTTGATTTAATTAATCATTATATTTAAAAATCATTCTTGCACATATCAAAGAATGGATTATAAGTCATTACTGAAAAAAACTTTAAGAGTGACATCATAAAAAATAAGATGTAAACGTGTAAAAATGGAAAAAAAATAATTAAACATTACCCAGACATGCAAAACATACAATAAAACTTCAAATATTTAAACGTAAAGAAGCCTTAAATTATAGCATAACGAAGACTAAACATGGATATTAAATACAAATTATAGTCAAATTTGTACCTTTCAGAGTAATAACCATGATAAATGACGAATGTGAAAGAAAAATTGTTTGTCTCCCATAAAAATTACTCCCCATTGAATTTCTTATAAATGTGCATGGTTTCTTTTATTGCTTTGAGTACATATTTTAACCCGTTAACTCTAGCTTATGACCGTTATCTCATATCTAGCAACTGTGAGTACTAATCAAAGATAGTAATTTTGATCTGTACTATTAAATATTACAGAATCTAATATAAAAATTCATACAAGTAGTACAAAAGGTTCTTAATAAAATATAATTTTAAGGCTGAGCAAAAACGTTTTTGATATATATATATATATTATATAATATACATGGTAGGCTAATCATTACCCTAACAGCCCCTATATATTATATATGTATATTACGAACACAATCATTATCCATTTCGCCATTGGCATTTGTAAGTATTAATATATACTAGCATATAGTGCACACACCCTACGTGTGTGAACCAAATAAAAATTGGCAAGTTGGCATGCAAGAGTACACGTGGCTATCGTATCTTGTCCCACGATCCAATATAGATGACAGTTTCTGTGGGTTATTTTCCTTTTGTTTTGTATTACTTTTAATTGTAGAAAACATAGAAACCGATCGACAGTTTTTCATGAATTGAACGTGGCAAACTACCCAATGGCTCGATTTTTTGGCACAATTGCTACACCAAATTGCATCAAAATTAGACAGTTTTTAAGTGGTCCTGAGCATTAATAAAAGAGTATATATATATATATATATACATTATTCTTCCCCTAATTGGGCACTAAAAGGTCATCATCGGTTTAAAGGTATGGAAGGGCCTCCACATCCCCAACTCCCAACCGTAGATTCGAAATCGAGGGTCCAAACAGTTTCTCGAGAAAATTATTGGAGTGCGTTTGGATTCACGTATTTTAACGGAATCAAATAATTCAAAATTATGAATATCAAATCGTAACTACAAATCCAAATTCATTGTAATTTGAAATTTGGATTTCAGTTCGAGCACGAGCTCGAGAGGCTCGTTGAACCTGAATTCTAACTTTTTCATAAAAAAATTTAGAGGTACAAAAATAAAAAAAACAGAATAAATAATAAAACAAAATAAGCTCGTAAGCCAGCTTGTAAGCTCCCACGAGTGAGCTCGAGCTCGACAAGAGCTCATCGAGCTCAAGGCGGCTCATTCGGGAGCCCGTAACGAGCTCGAGCCGGCTCATCGAGTTCGCGAGTCAGCTCGCATCGTTCACCCCCTTATTATTATATTTTATTTTTATTTTTTTGATATTATTATTTATTATTATTTATTGTTATTTATTCTTGTTATTATTATTATTATCATTATTATTATTATTATTTACGAAAAATCATTACGTGCTTGGCTTTGGATTTCGAAAACGCATACTTTGAAATGAGATTTCAAATCCGACAAAATAACAAGCGTTTAATTTAACCTCGAATTTGGACGAAATCAAAATTCAAATCCGTTCGATTGCCAAACGAAAGATTTGGGAAAAACCCGAATTTCGAATCGAAATCCGGAATCCAAATGGGTCATTAGCGAGTTTAATACACAATTTACCATTTAGAAGAGTCATGTATTCGACACTTTCAAATCTCTCAGCCGCTGCCTCAACCCTAGTTTCCATCCACGAGTTGCGTCGTCGTTGAACCTACCTCGCCTGCAACCTTCTTAGTCAATGGAGCCACTCCCCATCCTTGCTATTGTGAGAATGGGGGAGGAAAGATTTTTCTTTTTGTTTTGCTTTTTTTACTTTGTTTTTTTTTTTTACTTTTGTCTTTGGCTGTCTGGGGTGGAGGTGGATGTGTTTATTGGTGTGGCAAGCTTGTTTTATTGCGGTTGAGGTGCGGTTGCGCTGCGGCTGTGGGGTGGAGTGGCTGAGGATGATGGTGCGACTACAGATGCTGTGGCAGGCATTTTTTACCAAAGGAGTTGCCATCCTCCTTTATGTTCTTGAACAAACAAAATTTTCATTTATCAAATCTCAGGGACATGGTCTAATCATGAGGGTAGTATTTTATCATGGTGTCGGATCCTAAGTTTTTATGGATTCCTTCTTTGTTATAGGGGTAGACCAAAAGCCATGTCTCAAAACGATGAGGCTTTAGAGAAACTCTTTTTATTCCTTTCTCTCGAACTTTGTGAAGAACTCCATTATATCTCTCCCTCGTTACGAACAAAAAAGTGGGGCGCAACCCTAGTATACACTCGCTTCTTTCTACGAACCATTGTGGATTCTGAACTTCGTTCGCGGAGGAATCAGACTTTTGACAAAAATGAAAAAGAGGTGACAATACTTTATTTGAGTTTAATAGCAATGGATGTGAAGTTTTAAGCTAGATTTTTAGTAGGTTCTTTAGTTCTTCTTGTTGTAGTTTTGGAGAGTTATTTTCTTTCAGCTTTTGTTTCCCTTGTGGGAACTTTGTTCCCTTTTCTAGGAGTGTTTTTGTCCTCTTCATGAGGTGTTTGTGTCTCATTTTGTAGGAGTTTATTGTCCTCTTCTTGAGGTGTCTTTCCCTACTGGCACTTGTGATGTGACCAGAGGGCTCTGTGGGCTGTTTAGCTCGTTGTACTTGTGTTTTCTGAGTAATAATAAAGCTATCGTTTGAAAAAAAAGTGTCATGTTCACCATGAAAAAAGGCAAAATTTAATCAAATAAAATAAAACGCAAGCTTGTACTACAAATACGAGGAGGACGAGGAACTAGAAAAACACACAAGATCAAGATGAGCAAGGGACCAGGATTGTTCTCAGACATTGGAAAGAAGGCCAGAGGTATGCATTTGTTGTTCTCTACCTTTGAATATGATGTTACGAATCTGGCATTTGATGCCTTAATTTCCACTTCAATGTTGCGGTAAAATATGTTTGCAATGTTAATTTTGACTTTCGTACATCTGCTGACCAAGGACTACCTATCAGATCACAACCTTCCAGTCTACACTTACAAAGAATCTGGAGTGGTACGATCTAGTGATTCTTTCGTGTCGTTCATCTGTTTTGATTTTTTTTTCATGTTTATGGTTTCGTTATATTTGACTTATCTTACGGTGTTGTACTTGTATGTTGGTATCGATTTTACTTGGTGAAGCAGATGAGAATATGACTACTACGGTCTAAGCACCACCTATGCTATAAAGATTTTGATATGGATTGATGTGTCATGTTGGTGTCTGCATTTTCGCCGTGTTCATGTAATATGTATAGGACAGATACTATTCTGTGAGCGTGGAAATATCAACTTCAACAATATCGTGGCGATATCGTTGTTGATTAAGTCAAGTGATGACAGTAGTTTCTGTTGGATAAAGCATGAATTTCATTGGGCTAGTGAATGTGAGTTGTTTTGAAGGAAAATAAAAGTGGATATTGTCCCACATTGGAAAACAAGTTGGTTGACATGAATGTCGGACCGAAAACTAACGGGCCTGATCAACCCGAGTTTTGCCCCGGATTTATAATTTTATTTGAGTATGTAACATGGCTTGTAAAACTGGATTGTTGACTAATTCACAGGTCCTGTTTCATCTTATAACTTTTCCAGTTCGCTGTGGTGTTGTTCGTGCAAAACAAACACCAAGTTTTCGGTGTATCCTAGGAAACAAACGCTCCGGAAAAACCTCTAGTACAACTGGGAGGGAGCTAATTTGTTTTAAGGAAATTGAGTTAAACACAACTTCGAAGATTCTTGTCCGAATCTAATCCTTCATTTAAAAAGGCAACAATCTTAAAACAAACTTCCCCGTCAAGATGTCGGACAACCACAACTCTAACCAGATCGAAGACAACGACAATGATGCGGTCCACACCAATGTCGTGCTCGTGGTGACGAGGCCAACCGTACCAGTCAGCCACTTGGAGAAGCCCGAGAAATTTGCGGGGACCGCCTTCACGTTCAAGAGGTGGCAGCAAAAGATGCTCTTCTACCTCACCACACTGAACCTGGCCACCTACCTGAAAGAGGTCGAGCCAAATGTAACGAAGGTGAGACGAATGTCGAGGTCGTAAATGCGGTTGATGCATGGAAGCATTCTGACTTCATATGCCGCAATTGCATCCTAAATGCCCTAAGGATACTCTGTACAACGTGTATGGGGCGGTCGCTACGGCTAAGGAATTGTGGGAATCGTTAGACCGAAAATATAAAATTGAGGATGGTGACATAAAGAAATTTATTGTCAGACGGATCCTTGATCATATATGATGGCCGATTCAAAGACTGTGATCAGTCAAGTGCAAGAGATCCAATTGATCTTGCACAAGATCCGTGCAATGCAAATGGTTCTGAGTGAATCTGTCCAAGTTGTGGCTATCGTTGAGAAGCTGTCGTCGGGCTGGAAAGACTTGTAAAACTACCTCAAGTTCAGCAAGGATGATTTTGGTGTTGCTAGAATGACATTAGATCAGAGTGTTCATTTATCGAGAAATCGCGGTGAAGGTGTTTCTCAAGTAGAATACTCATGGATTATTGGAAGCTTGATGTATCTAATGAGCTGTACTAGGCCAGATCTTGCATATGCTATAAGCAAACTAAGCTCATACACGAGCAATCCAAATGTGGAACATTGGACAGCTATCATAAGAACTCTGAGATACTTAGGCCCGGTTTACTTTGTGGGATTATCCAAGATAAGTGTCCACATATCAGGCTTTATATTGTTCAGTTTCAATTAAGACATTGGTCTAAAGCCCATGATAAAAGCCAAACCCGTGTTTAACAATCCGGGCTATGCGTGATAAATAATCTGATGCATGTAGGCTCGATTATTATTCCAGCCCAGGATAATAATACTGAAATTACTCTAATACCTTTTCAGTCATGTAAAAATCCTTTTTCAGTGCACACATATTGCAGGCAGCGACGAAGGGATTGAAACTCATATTTTGCTATATCTATCAATGGTGGTGTTTGTTTAATCTAACGAGCTCTTTCATTCACAGCCAACACAGCTAAGTTGCAATCCTCCGTCAGCTAATCCGAGTTTACTAAAGAAAACCTGGTAAAAAACGTCGACTTCGATAATCACTTGACATGAGTTATTAGATATGTGATTATTAGGTTATTTAAGCAATTGATTTTTGGTTATTCTTTTTAAATGATACTGCAACATTGGGTGTCGACAAAAGCAGCAATTATGCTTTTATAATACAACTACTTGATCTTTTTTGCCCTTTTTTTGTTTACAAGTCAATTGAATGAGTTCTGTAAGATCAAACGTGTGATTTTCCCAACATTTGGTGACTTAGTCTAGGAATAAAACAGTCTTTTTAAAGCGACTTCCACTGATGGATAGAAAATCGATTACAAGCACGTATGTTGAACATGAACGAGTGGTGTTCTCTTTCAGTGATCGAGCGGTGTTCTTTTGTCCACAGGTGTTGTGGTAATTTCTCAAGTTTATCCTAATAAATAATTCTAGCTAAAATTGGCAAGTGAACAATATTAATAATCCCATACAATTCAAACCGGAACATTAACAAGTCCAAGACATAAATTACACTTCTAATCCTATCCAATATAGTAACGGGGTCTTAAGTTATACTTGTGAATATGGATTGCATTATGGGAGATATCCTGCTGTCGTAGAAGGCTACACAGATGCAAATTGGATATCTGATATAAAGGACTCTTAAAAGCATAAGCGGCTAAGTTTTTAGGCTAGCTGGAGCTGTCGTGTCATGGAAGTCCTCGAAACAAACGGTTATAGCCAGGTCCACTACGGAATCCGAGTTTATAGCCTTGGATAAATGTGGGGGAAAACCGGTGCCATCTATATGCGTACATTGCGATAGCCAGTCCACGATTGGACGGGCACAAAATACGATTTATAATTGTAAGTCGAGACATATACGTCGTCGACACAATACCATTAGACAACTGCTCTCAGCAGGGGTTATCTCGATTGATTACGTAAAATCGAAAGATAACATTGCGTATCTGCTAACCGAAGAGTTAAATAGAGATGCGGTGCGGTTGGAACGAAAGGAATAGGCTCAAAGCCTTAAAGTATAGAAGTGCTAAGAAAACCCTACCTATGTGACTGGAGATCCCAAATAGGTTCAAAGGGACACCTACTTTTAGGACTTAATTTCACTGTGGGGAATAACCCCACTCATTCATGTTAAGAAACAGTGATGATGGAAAAAGCTAGAGTATGATGCTTTAATGACTATCATAGAGAATTGACAGAAAATACTCGCGAAGTGAGAAGTCACCTATGTTTGGGAGAAGTGTAGCCGCTTCAAAGAAGAACTGAAAGGCTTAATTCTTTGGAAACCTCCACAGGACATGTTCGTGGCCAAAACAAAACTATGAGAACGGAACAAAGTTAAACGATCTTTGTGTATTGTATGTGAGTTCATTTACAGAAGAAAGCGGGACAGTTCAAGGACATCGTGTCTACTGGACTGCTAGTAAATCAAACGTACTTTACAAGGAGGAAGTTCAAATGGTAAAACGTAATATTCTCTATGTTGACCTTTTTGGTCCATGAGTGTTGGAGAGTCTTGATGAACTATGTAATTGTAATGACGTTAGGTCTATAAATTAAGCAATTCGATTTGTGATCAATATAATGTCTAAGTTCATGATAATATTCGACCATGCATTGTTTATGAGCTATAAATTGGTTAAAGTGTTGAATATTTGATTGACATGTGATTCTGTGATTTATTGGTGAAACTATGTGATCGCATGTTATAGACAGCCCATGTGATAGGATATATCGTTCCGTGCTATATATGGAAATAACGCATGAGATATCCTACTGAGTTATAAAAGGAAAATATGCTGTTTATATATGGAAAGTGATATCCGTTGATACCTGTTTATTCCTGGATGAAATCGAGTAGAAAATCACATATACGATTTTTGCATGCTTTCCACTGAATTTAATGTGCAATATTAATTTGATATCTTTCCTTATTAGGATATTATATTTAGGAAAGAATTGATTGTTTGACTTTTTGGATAAGATGCAATAATATATGGTAAGTGCTGAAATGGATGTGATCTCTGATATGTGGAAAGTTTAGCTATAACATATTAACTCGTGATATAAATGCTATGATTTGATTTATGTGCTAAATATGGTAAAACATATTGATTTAATACTATGAGCTGTACATGGAAAACGTGCTGGTATGATGCTATCTCGTGTGCTATACTTGGAATGTAAATCTGGATTGATTTAGTCTAGAAACAGAGAGTAGGGAATCACTTATGGGAAGTTCTGAAATGATTGAATATGCTTGAGAACGAATCTGAGTCTTTATATGGATATATTCATGCTTAAATGAACTTTATATGGATATGACCATGCATTAATGAGCTAATGACCGTTGTGAATGAGCATGACTATATGGCATGTTGACTCTCGAAATTTGCATGGAAGTTGTGCTTGATTTGGTGATTATATGATTTTCCATGTGAAGTATTGATTGAAAAGAGTTTATATATAAGCTAGACTTCATAATTTCGAAACACTTAGCACTTGCGAACCTACTACTACGAGAGTCTTGAGCAGAATCACAACTGAGAGATTCCTGAGCATTTCACTTGCGATATCTGTTTGCCTACCTGAGCTTTAACTTGCGATTCCATCACTGCACGAGTGATTCTCCTGTTATTCCTACCTCCACCATATATTCTGTCTTCGGACGTGAGCAATACCAAGGAGGCAAGGTCGACGTTTACGCGAACGTGAAGGGAAGGACGAGTTCCGAGGGCCCGGTAGCGAGCTGTATCTGTCGGGATCAGGAGATTCCGAGGAACGAAACTCGGTGTGTGGTAACCTAGTAGTGTCTAGTGTTCGACTTGTTTCGGTTGTGTATTGGGCTAATCAATCAGTTTTCTATCCAGCTACGGTGCATTATAGTGATTGGTTAGACTCTTGAGGAGCAAACCCCAAGGAGAGGAATAAACCCCAGTTGGGGATATAACCTCTATAAAAATCCTGTCTCGCATTTACTTTACAGTTATTTCCTTTTCGCTGTGAGACAGACCCGACACACATCCATCGTTACTAGGATATAGCAGCATACTCGTCACATGCATCAGTAGGCATATCTAAGTCACTACACTTAGGATTTGTGAAAAGAAGAAGCATAGAATTTTTATAAGCCTAATTCATCCCCCGCTTAGGCACATTTATATCTTCATTTGGTATCAGAGCCAGGTTACTCAGACGACGGGCCTAACAAGCCTGAGTTAAAGATCTAATGGCTTCTTCGAGTTTGATGTTTTTGCAGAAGGACAATTCCATTCCAGGCCACCACTCTTCGATGGAACAAACTACGCCATATGGAAAAATCGTATGAAGGAATTCTTGATTGCTGCAGACTATGACCTGTGGGATATCATCACTACTGGACCTTACAATCCAAATAGGCGGATGGAACTCCAAAGAAAGGTTCTGACTACGATGTAACAGACAAGCGAAGAGTCTCCCTGAGTGCCAAAGCAAAGACCACGATTGCCTGCGCGCTTACAAGAGAAGAATACAATCGTGTAAGCTCATGCGAATCTGCTAAAGATATGTGGGAGGTGCTTCAAGTCACACATGAGGGAACCACTCGAGTTGTACAAGAAAGAATAGCCCTCTTAACTCACCAATACGAGCTGTTCAAAATGGAGGACAACGAGACCATAAGCCACATGTACGCAAGATTCATGAACATCATCAATCAAATATTCTCGTTGGGAAAGAAAATACCGGACGATGAGAAGGTGCGAAAAATACTGAGATCTCTTCCAAGAGAATGGAATCCCAAAGTAACTGCCATCTGCGAAGCGAACCACTTGGACGAGCTTTCCGTCTCAGAACTGATCGGATCTCTGATCACCTACGAGATGACTCAAATCTCCATCAAAGAAAAACCATCAGTTCGAAATCAACCAAATATTGCCTCAACATTGAACAAGAGAACAATTCTGAGGATGAAGAAGAAACTGAGGAAGACATACTGGAGCAGATCGCCATGCTGACCAGGAAATTTGAAAAGTCTCGGCTGAGAAGAAAGTTCAAAGGAAACTCCAAGTTCCAACCTAGGAACAAGGGAATATCATGGTCCGGAACAATGTGCAGAAATGTTTCAAGTGCAACAAGCCAGGCCACTTCGCCTCAAACTGCTCGATGGAAAATGGTGAGAAAAAGATAAAGAAACAGAAAGCCATGTCACCAACTGGGAAGAGGCCGGAAGTGAAGAGGAGAAAGATCTCGCCTACATGGCCGATGATGATGATCAGGTATCTACTTCATCCTATTAAGAAAATACTATTTCTGAATGAGTTATATGCTAGGCAAGATGAATCTCATGATAACGCTTCATCAGTTCCTGAAGTAGATGCAAAGGAATAGAGGTTTGAAATAATTCGAAATGCAGAAAGAAGGATTAAGTCGCTCAACTCACAAGTAAAGAGTTTGATTAGGCAACGAGATGACGTAGCTAGAGAGAAGCACCAAATAGATCTAGAAAATGAACGTTTGAGAGCCGAGCTAAAAACCCTTAAGGAAGAAAAAGCCTTATGTAACTGTGAAAAGCTTAAGAAGCACAATAAGACATTCTGTTCTTAAGGATTTCTTAAAAGAAAAATCTCGTACTGATAATAAACTTCTTGAAGGTCAGCAAAATCTTGAAATGACTCCGTATTCCTAGAAATATTGGAAAATCAGGGATAGGATATTCCATGACACATGAGCATGTTGCACCACCTACTGTTAGAAAACCTAAGTGTTTCTCATACGACCGTCATGGTCATTATGCTAACCATTCTTTTCTGAAGAGAGCTGATAAAGCTAGATATGTCTGGAGGCCAAAGAAAGTTCCTGAAGTCTCTAGCACTGGCCAATCAGTGTTTAAGAGATCACATTCAGTGACACATGATATATCACGTGTGAACAAGAGTTATTTTGCTGCTAACCATTTAGGACCCAATTAAAGTTGGGCACCTCAGAAAAGAACTGATTCATGCAGGTACAAAGAAGAAAATCCAGCAAGAAAAACATGTGGTACCTCGACAGTGGGTGTTCCCACCATATGACAGGTGATATCGGTAAGTTTGTGTCGGTGAAAGCGTATGACGGAGGATATGTCTCTTACGCCGACAACACAAAAGCTAAATTTATTGGGGTTGGAACTGTCGGTAACACTTTACATACTACTATAGACGACGTATGGTTGGTTAAAAATCTAGAACATAACCTCATTAGCATTAGTCAATTATGCGATAAAGGTCATAGTTACCTTTGAAAATGATAAGTGTGTAGTTAGAAATGACAATAAAGTGTTATTTAGTGGATCTAGGGATAGAAATATCTATTACATAACTCTTGATGATATCACTGACCAGAATGTCAAGTGCTTAGCTGTTACACAGGATAACACCTGGTTCGATGCAAACCGGAACCAAAACCACTAATTATAATACATATGCATAAATTTAAACTAATAAATAATTTAATATATAAATTCAAATATTGCTCCACACCTGATTTCGAATTAATTCTTAATTTTTTGCTCCGAACCCAAGGAACCGACACGGAACCAAAATCGATAAGACCTATT
This sequence comes from Craterostigma plantagineum, assembly GCA_027422505.1. Classification (NCBI taxonomy): domain Eukaryota; kingdom Viridiplantae; phylum Streptophyta; class Magnoliopsida; order Lamiales; family Linderniaceae; genus Craterostigma; species Craterostigma plantagineum. The sequence goes on along the minus strand of JAPQWV010001339.1, from coordinate 67,664 downwards.
TGTATGTCAAATACAACACTTTATTAGGGTACTCAAACGATAAAACTCAATCGAACTGGTTAACCGAATTTTTTTTGAATTTTGTGAAACTACATACCAAACCAAACATTTGGTTCGTTTTGATCAATCAACCAACTGAAAACTGAAAGTTTAGTAAAAAAATAAATACATAGTATTTAATATTTTAATTATAGATATATAATATCGTATTAAAACAAAAAAACACCTTTTTTTTTCTTCCAGACCAAATCGATATAAAATTTAGTTTGAAAGCTTAGAGACCGAATACCGAACCGAAAAAGTCAATTCAATATTATGTACGAATCGAATTTCTAGGTTAGCAAGCGCAACCGGTTAAGCAAACTTCAAACATCCAAATAATTTATACAATAAATTTAAGTAAAAAATATCAAAATTATAAGACACTAAAAGATTTATGAAAATAAAATAGAAAAAATTGTGCCAAATTTTGTAATAGTTTATACACAGTGCTTATTTTTGTTAGTCACCTTTAGAAAAATGCCTATTTGTAAATCACCCACATTTTTGTGACCATTATATTATTTTGATTTAAAGCAATAATAAATAGACTTGATAACCATTAAATTTTGAATCTATAAATAGATGATCATTCTCATTGGAGAAGAGACGAAAATTCACAAGTCCTATTTCATCTTATAATTTTTCCAGTTCGTTGTTGGTGTTGTTTCGTGCAAAACGAACACCAAGTTTTCGAAGTATGCTGGACACAAATGCTCGGGAAAAACCTCTAGCACAAACGGGAGGGAGCGGATTTGTTTTAAGGAAATTGTGTTACGAAGTTTCTTGTCCGAATCTAATCCCTCGTATAAAAAAGCAACAGTTTCTTTCCAGACCTATCTTATTTATCTTGTCTTGCTGAATTTTGAACACTTTAAAGGATTCTCAGTTAAATACAAGATTTTATTCCGCATCTTTACGCCTATGTACTTTTACTATTTTGCACTGAAGTCCAAAAGCAGATCACGACGTGCTGCATATGCTGTAATAAAGTAGGTTATCCATCTCAATGACTAAGTTTCTTAAGCGCGCGAATCTTCTAAAATCTTCCGTGCATGGGATTTTAGTAACGGAGGGTACTCATCTGGAGAAGTCATCCCCTCATCAAAGACAATCGCCACTTTGAAATATCCCAATTGTGAGTCTTGGCAAGATGAAGAAACACTTCCATTATCTTTTAAATTATTCGGAATTATCACTATCATGAGATTGTTATTTTACATAAATTCTATATTATTACTACTTTCGCATCTTGAAGTGCAGTATTTTCACCCCCATGCATCCATTACAGCTGCAGTTGGTCACTCTCCGCCGCTCGATTCTCTGTCGCTTAATTTTATGAAGTTACCTATTAAAAGTAACTTAACATATAATTTTTTTGGGAAATTTCACTAAACAAAAAAGACAGAGGTACAAAAATCGTTCATGATGTCGCACTTGACGCAAAACAAGCGGTAACATTCTACCGGCTAGATAGCACAACAAACCAAGCAACCAAAACATCCTACAAAAGTCCCTACAGGACCAAAGCCAAAAGAAAAAAGACAGACGATACAAAGGCTAGGGTAGGATGTCGAACACTTCGATCAACAGGTTTTTGGCACCAGGTGTAGTGCCAGCAGGGCTACCAGGCAATATGCCATAAACGGCACAGGGCGCACAGGTGAAGGCTGTATATCGGGGATATAGTCTTCAAGTGGAGTTGAAGTATAGCAATGATCTCATCCGCAATTCTGGCCGGGGTTCTACAGGCGTTCTCACGCCACTTCCTGTTTCTTTCCATCCATATGTGATATACGAGAGCGGCTAACAGGTGGCGGTTGGACAGGTTGATAAGATGTTTTCCTCTCCAAGCATGGGCTGCCCATTTCACATCAGTGCGCCAGTTTCTGTTCGACCAACGGAGTTCCACCTTATTCTTTAGAATCTGCAAGCAACCACGAGGAAAGGGCACTAGTAAAAAATATTATTAATGTTCTCAACATTGTTGTCATCACAAAGGATACAATTGTTAGAATTCGCCTGATCGCAATCCAAGGTTTGTCCCTCGTAGGTAGTCTATCCCGAAATGCCATCCAAAGAATGAACTCATTTTGGGGATGCTAAGGCAGCCGCCAAAGAGATGTGCCCATATAGGTGGATTCTGGTGGATTCTGATGGCATCACGAGCAGAGGCCACAATGAACTAACAATTATGTGTACCTGTCCAAATAATATGATCATGATCGTTAGGATACACAGGAGGTAAAAGCTGGTAGAAATCGAGGTATTCAGCCATATTCTGGCCATGCCAAGGCCATCCATCATTGTTTATGACGACAGAGAGTTTGCTATCCTTAGGCAGTCCCATGGCGGATGGGCCATGCACGTAGGAATCAATAAGTGGCCTGCCATTCATCCAAGGATCCTGCCAAAGCAGTAATGTAAAACCGTCACAATCCTAAACCGGACGAGCTGGAGGAAACGAGGGCGCATCTTCATCAGTTTTTTCCAGCTCCAAGAAGCACATGCAGAAGGTGCAATGGTCCAGAGTGACTTGTTGTGAAGGAGAGTGCGAGTAATCCAGTCAACCGAAACAGAAGAGGATTCTCGCTTCGAAAGGTTCCATAGATGCTTCATAAGGAGGGCCTGATTATCATTGGAGAGTGAGCGAATCCCCAGGCCGCCTTCTTTACGCGCGAGGCAAATACCAGACCAAGTCACGTTAGCAATCGTACCACTCCAAAGGAATTTTCGTAGCCGTGCTTCAATCTCATGAATAATTCCTTTAGGAAGTGGTAGGACCCCAGCCTAATAAACATAGAGGGAAGTAAGGACGGATTTTATCAGTTGTGTCCTCCCAGCATAGGATAGTGTTCTATCCAACCAAGATCCTATTCTTTTCACAACTCTGGCAATAAGGGGGCGCAGTCGTTAATGGTGAAACGAGATGTGAGGAGGGGGACTCCCAAGTAGCGGACAGGTAGAGAACCCATAGAGAAACCCGTAATACAACCTATAGTGTTAGCGAGGCCAGCGGCCCTCTTAGAGATGAAAAATTCACTCTTCGGGGATTTACAGCGAGTCCTGAAAAGACAGCAAAATCGCGGAGGCCATCCATTAAGATTGCAATCCACTGAGCATTTACATGGCTAAATAGGAGTACGTCATCCGCTAAAGGGATCATGAAGAGGCCCATCGTTTCACAATGCCAGTGGAACTGGAAGCTTCCGTCCGTACTTATTCTTTTGTAAAGGATGTCATAGAGGACTTCCAACACCAAAGTGAATAAGTAAGGAGAGATGGGATCCCCTTGTCTGATGCCACGTCGGCCTTCTCCCTCAGCTATACTGTTGATATTAATGGAGTACCGCGGTATAGTGATGCAGCTCCTGATCCAATCGATATAGCGAGGGTGAAAATTCATTGCCTGTAGGGTAGCAATGATGAAATCCCACTCAACCTTGTCGTACGCCTTGGCGATATCAACCTTGAAGGTGGCACGAGGTGGAAGACTCTTGTTGTTGTAGCCATGACAAGGATGTTATCGCTGATCGATCGCCCATGAACAAAGGCCGTTTGGGTATAGTGGACGAGGTCTGCCAAGCTGTCCTTGATACGGTTCGCCAGAATTTTTGAAATCATCTTATACAGTACGTTGCAGCAGGAGATGGGCCTAAAATATAAGTCCACTTATATCAGGGTGCTAAATATACTAGCCTATTATATTAAGGCTAGCACATCAAAAGTAAATATTTTAATCGACCTGTATGTCAAGTGACGCTATATTCTTCCCTTAACTTATTGTAAGTATTACTAAAAATTAATTTAATAAACCCGTAATAAATTTACCATGAAATTACCCAGTACACTTAACGATATCACCGCTAGGGCTGAAATATTGGGCGGGCCGGCCCGCCCGGCCCGAATATAGCGGGCTGCCCGATTTTTATCGGGTCGGGTCGGGCTGGCCCGAAATTTAACGGGCCTAATATTCTTCGGCCCAAACCCATTATGTCATGGGCCGGGCCAGCCCGTCGGGCTAACGGGCCTAATTTTTTATTTTTTTTAATTTTTTTTCAAAATCTTTTATTTTTTTCAAAAAATACTTATATTTTATACTATTATTATACCCAATATTGCAAATATATAGTTATAAAAATTTTATATCCCATAAATTTATCAAAAATATTATTTTTTACATATCAAATTGAATTATATAAATATATTATTGAATTTTATAAACATTATATATAGATATTTTTTAAAAAACACATAAAACTAACGGGCCGGGTTTGGCCCGCAGCCCGTCGGGTTTTTTTGGCCCGTGGCCCGTTAGCCCGCCAGGCCTAATGGGCCGGGCCAATGGCCCGATTATTTATCGGGCTGATGAAATTTAGGCCCAAACCCGATATTTATCGGGTCGGGCCGGGCTAGCCCATGGGCCGCGGCCCAAACTTTCAGCTCTAATCACCGCATCATTTTTCTTTTATAATACTTACAAGTAGTACACATTAAAATTTCCTCCATCAAAAATTTTAAATAAGTAATAAGTCTTAAAATATAAAAAATAAGATTATAAATATTTGTATTTGATTGCACGTGAAATTTCATCTATTAAACTTTTTAAATAAGTAATAAAATTTTAAAAATATAAAAATAAGATTATAAATATTTGTATTTTATTTGCAGGTGGGTGTGCTAAAAATATTAGTTATTGTTGTCGTCGAAGACATGACATTAGTTGCTCTTGCTCATTTCAATAAATCGTCGTAGACATTGTTTATAGCAACTGATGAATCACGTGGATACTTCAATACTTGTAACTTTGTTCAAATTGCTACTCCCTCTGTTCCTTAATGCATGTGGAGGATGCTAACCCTCAATTAATTATGTTATCTAATTTAACTTGACAATTTCTATTAAAGATAAGGGGCAAGACTGGAAATAGTCAGTATTTTTATCTTGAAAACTGTAAATCAACATGTACTTAAAAAAAATATTCTGAAACGACATGTATTAAGGAACAAAGGGAGTATAATATAGTGTAGTATTTCGTTGGAAATTGGATTAAGGCGCTCCACAACTTATCTCACGGTCCAAGAATTAATAATAATATTTCATTACTAATAGAGCTCAAATTGACAAAAATTAAATATAAACTAGTATTTGTAAGGGTACTACTATTTGCACCCCTTTAGGGGTGTAAAAAACATTGGGATCCATTAAACAATAAAAAATTCAATTTTTACATGGATTTCATCATTCATTAATTGACTATAACTATTATGAATTATAAACTATATTTTATAATATATTTTATACGGTTAAACAAAGCCTATTTTATACGATGAATAATATAGTTTTAGATTAATATATTATAAACATTATGAAGTTAATAATGAAGTTTTATAATGAAGTTTATATACTATAACCTATTTTATAAACTTCTATTTCATCCCTAAACCCTATTTTGTAAAATGTTTTATACGAATAATAATATATTTTTATATTAATTCTCATGGTTACCCTTAACAATATTAATATTTTATATATAAGTTAATAAAAATTAAACTATATATTTATTTTTAACCTATAAAAAAATTAATCAAATATAACATCAATAACTAGTACAATTAGAAGTGCAAACTTTTTTCATAACTTTTAAAACGATCCATGTATGGAGTAGCCCATGCAGCTGCACAATCGTATCTGAGAGGGGCCCACTGTGGCGTGATAGTCGGCATCGGGTACCCACCAGATAATGAAACTTTGACGTAATGATTACCATTAACATGACCGATTGCGATCAAAGAACAATGGTATAAACTGTGAAAAATCCGTCCGAAAACGATAATATAATACATATGAAAAAATATATGGGAATCATGTTGGCTTGAGAAAAGGCATCCACAATCTTTTCAGGTATTATGTACTTGATGAAGTAGATTTATTTTTTATCGGCCGTTAATTAACTTATCTATATATAGATGAGCATTAGGGTTTAGGGTCGACGTTCAAATGGTCTGATTTTGTTTTGACGTTCAATAGGTAATTCCTCGTTCATTAACATTTGTTATGATAGTTAGAAGTTTGGAAGAAGTTTCAAATAGCCGTTCCAAATATTCGATGTTATTAGGAAAATAAGTATTAGGCTTAAACCCACGTGTCCACCATTTGCCATTTATGGTTAACATTTGATATTAGGCTTTGACGTTCCACCATTTGATATTTATGATTAACATGGTTTTAGCTCATAAAAAATGTTAATTGTATTATCTATTAATAAGAAAATCCAGTCAAAGTCATTAATTGTCTCAAATATTTTAGGAGTTAATTAATAGGGAGGTGTGAATAGAATTTAGGGGGTGCATATAGAAATACCCTATTTGTAAACACACTCTATGTGCGTGTATAGAATATAATTATATTTACGATAATCTTAATTTTGAGATTTATTATTTTTAATGTCAGTAGATAAATATAATTTTTTAACTATATAAAAGAAAAATAATATTTAGAGATGTAAGTATAATAAAAAAATGTAAAAATAATATGAAAATTATTAAAGTATTAAATAAAAAATATAGGGATTAATCTACAAATAAATGACGGACAAAATTTGGAGTTATAGCCACCTATACCTTTTTATATAATAGAATATATATTTATCAAAGTCGTCTTCACTATATATGAGAAAAAAGGTGTCTCCATGAAACGCCAGCTAGTTCCGGGCTTTTCTGTTTGTTTTAAGCAGTTATCCGATCGTGGGTGTGGTGTGTTTAAGCTTGCTCGTTCTAAGTGTTGGCATTTCTTCATTCGTTGCGGCCAACACTTTAAGCAGCTGGCGATCGCCAATTTCACTTGTTCTGGTATTTTCCGGCAAAAGAAGAAAGAAATAATCTATTTGACGAAAGTGCATTCGATGATTTGAGCTTTAGGTTTTCGTAGAGGGACTGAGGCGCTGGTTGGCATTGTGCTTTTGTGATACTTTCGCGCCGAAAATTGTTTACAGGATACAAAAATAAAATGTCCGCTGTTGGAAAAAGTGTGTTGACTATGTTTGAATCTAATCACTTACGCTTTTCCGATTCGTCATGCTCCAATTTGATGCCGGTAGAAACGCTGTCGTTTGGCGGGAGGCGTGATAAATTGGGGATCTCTTGGGGAAAATTGAGGGTTCAGGCGATTGATGCTCTGAAAGCGACGACGCCTGAGCACGAAAACGGAGTTCTTTCAGTTTCTGTTACCCAGTTATCAATTATCTAACGAGATTTTTTCTGGGCTTTGTTTGTATTATGTACTGTAGCTCTGCTCATTTGAACGTTTTTCTTATTTAATTCATTCAGGAAAACCTGGAATCGATATGGCTACTGCTATAACACCACATAATATTGTGTGGCACAATGTTTCTGTTGAGAAGGGCGATAGAGAAAATCTGATCAACCAAAAGGGTTGCGTCATTTGGATCACGGACCTCAGTGGTTCAGGTTTGTAGATGTACTACTTTCTTGAATATCAATGTCCATCTGTGGTGTTTTTGTTGTTCGATTTGGTTTAGCGCAATTACCTTGATTTGAATGTCTATTCAGAATTTGTTACTTTTAACTTGATTTAGAATCTTTTTACTTGATTTCGAGTGCTATTTTGAAAGATCCCGGCCGCTATTCGAACTGTTTCTTACGTGCATTTTATCAAACGGATTGTTTACGTACTAAGTAGTATTATCTATGATATAAATTTAGATAGGATTGAAGAAGAGAGAAGAGAAGAAGAAGCTTGATCCATGAAAGAGAATAAGAGAGGTAGAGAAGAGGAGAGATCGAGAGAAGATACAGAGATGATTGAGAGAGGGGACAGAGATCAAGAGATGAGAAACTGAGATAAAGAAGAAACATTAATTCATTGCTTAATTCCTGAAGAGAGCGACTACAGTAATTATATAGTTTAATATGCTAAGTACTTAGATGGGCTGATTAAATCTAAGGCCCATTTACACATATAATAGGATAACTGGACTGCACAAGCCCAATCCCAAGCGTTCAGCCAATCCCGACCCTCCTCACTCGGGTCCTTACATTACTCCCCCATTTAAACGTCCTGGTCCTCAAGGATGAGTGGATATAAATCTCGATATAGTAAGTAGACTGTCCGTTAATGAGGTATTCGCCGTAGCATGCTCTTGTCGATACACCTCTTCCACGGTCGAACGGAAAAATTGAACTCCCAACGAAATCAACAACCTCAATCTCGTGAGGATGATGTTCGACAACGAGACCACGACCTTTGCATGCTACCATAGGTATATTCTTCCCACGATCGAAAAGAAAAAGTGAACTCTCGAATATGAAAAGAAAATCACCTCGAGCGAGTTTAGAGACACCCGTCGGACAGCGTATTCCTCCATGCACTAGTTTCATCCTCTCATAACATGCCTCTCCTCCTCTAATGCTCATGAAATAAGTGCCTAAAGAAGTTTCCTTGACCTCCTCCTTTGCTTGTAAAGAATCAATGCGGCTGCCATAGAATAGTATTCCAACGTACCCCATTTCGATAGCGCACCGTCCTCGATCGAAGGGTAGGTTCACCTTCATGCTCTTGATAGCCCACCGTCCTCGATCAAATGACATGTTTTGTTCAATGAGAATTACAAGATGCACTTCAAAGGCAACCTTCAATTCATCATCCGCAACCAACATTATCTGTTTTGTAGGTTGCAAGTCATCATTACCCATGAATAATAGCCCAACAATTCCCTCAACTGGATGTAAGGACCTCATTCCTTCGATTATACGCCAACGACCTCGATCAAATGGTAAGCTAATAACCTCTCCCACGTGCAGTGGCTCAGCATTCCATCATCCTAGGTCAAAAGGTACATTTTTTGCATTCTTTCCACCATATAGCGGTTTGACCTCCCCATTTCCTGGGTCAAAAGGTACAATGTGACCTCCTCTAATTTTGAGTTCTCCAAACACGCCACCACTTGCCACAAACTCGACAATGTCCCTATTGAATTCTACCTCAATAACGGTACCTTGCCCTCGGTCGAATGGTAAGTTAGCCATCGTCCTTTCGATGATACAACGATGTCCTTGAATTTGTGCAAGCCTCGTCAAGCAACCTATCCACAACCAAAGTCCACTTTCAAACACCCATTTATCAACCAACACCGAGTCACTCCTAATCAACATCGATTCGATAGCATGCGTTGTCTGTTCAACCTTAATCGTCAACAAGTCACCGCCAATCGAAAACGAAACAGCCTCAAATGACGAGACCATCACTTACAAGCTCCGCACCTTCAAATCTTTCGAGCACAGCTTCAGCGAATAGGGTCCACGTCGGAGATTATTGTCGTCGCAGTACGTGTTGTACCATTCGAGAGCCTCGCAGTCGATGTAGAGCCACGCCACTTGAATCTTTTGCTGCTCGGTGAGCGTGGTTACCATCTGAAAATACTCCTTGCATTTTTGTAGCCAACCTCGGGGGTTCGAGCCGTCAAAACGCGGGAATTCAAGCTTGGGTAAGGGGCGAGGTCGTGAGGCATTCCAGGTGTTCCCCGCTGTAACAGGAGCTCGTTTAAATCTTCTTGTCATCTGCTGTGAGCAAATCTAATCCACCCTCGATAATCTTTGATGCTGATAATCGTGTGGTTAGGGGTTTCTGTTTTCGTTTTGATTCGGGTTTAAGTCTTGTAGCTGCTGCAAGATTATTTGCAGATTTTGGTTCATTTCACCCATCTGAACCTGGAGCCCTTGCTGAGTTTGTGTGAACTCGTCCATCTGATGTTTCAACTGAACCACCTGATCGTTAAGTATCCCCACTGTTTCATTGGTAGACTGAAGTTGAGCTCGCAGCAGAGCTTCCCCATTTTCTCTTTGAGACCTTTCATCAGTCATCATCACCTCGTGCTTTCTTAGGGTATCTTGCACTTCCTTTTCCCAAGTGTTGTTAACCATGGCAATCCGAGGAAGGTCAGCTCTGATACCAATTGTAAGATCCCAAAAAGCCACTATTCGAACTGTTTCTTACGTGCATTTTATCAAACGGATTGTGTGCGTACTAATTAGTATTATCTATGGTATAAATTTAGATAGGATTGAAGAAGAGTGAAGAGAAGAAGAAGCTTGATTAAAGAGAATAAGAGAGGCAGAGAAGAGGGAGAGATCGAGTGAAGATACAGAGATGATTGAGAGAGGAGACAGAGATCAAGAGATGAGAAACTGAGATAAAGAAGAAACATTAATTCGTTGCTTAATTCCTGAAGAGAGCGATTACAGCAATTATATAGTTTAACATGCTAAGTACTTAGATGGGCTGATCAAATCTAAGGCCCATTTACACGTATAATAGGATAACTGAATTGCACAAGCCCAATCCCAAGCGTTCAGCCAATTCCGACCCTCCTCACTCGGGTCTTTACATATTTCACCTGAATCGATTCCTTTTTTGTGGTATTGTTAGCAGACGGTATGATATGAGATTCAAATGCACGTTCTTAACTGTCTTTATGTTAGATCTCATTTATATTTCTTCACAAGTTCTCGTTACTGTGGCCATGGCCTCTTCTGTTTTTGCTTTTTAAGGCGAAAGTACTATGGCGTGTGCTTTGGGTCGCCTTTGCATGCGAGAGGAAAGCTAGCCTACGTCCTTGACGGGGACGACTGCAGGCATGGTATGAATCGTGACCTAAGCTGAAGATCGAGCGGAGAACATAAGGAGGATTGGTTTGTTTTCCTTTTTCTCCACGTAACCATAACTAATATTCTTTTGTTTTCATTTGCTCTGTTTTAATTTTTTTAAAGGAGAGGTTGCAAAGCTGTTTTCTGATGCTGGTGTGATTTGCATTGCAAGCTTAATATCTCCGTTCAGGAAAGAACGAGATTCGGTTCGAGCGTTGTTTCCTGAAGGCGACTTCATCGAGGTCATCGACTTTTGATATTATTTTTTTTCCTCGATCGAAATAATCGACGAAACGTTTCAGGTGTATATGAATGTACCCCTGGAAGTATGCGAAAAGAGGGATCCCAAGGGATTATACAAGCTGGCTCGTGCTGGGAAAATAAAAGGTATTATTCTTATGTCTTTCTTCAACTTCAACATAAATGATCGTTATACAATTTCTACATCAAGATTCACTAAATTCTCGTCTCTTTCCTTGATGCCAAAGCCATACAAAGAATTGATTATCTATTTTTTTTTATGTTCGTTTCATCGCAGGCTTCACTGGCATTGATGATCCATATGAGCCACCATTGAACTCTGAGGTATTATTATATCGAATCTACGCACACAAACATCCATGTAATTCATTTTTTTTCTCCTTTACTACATATATTTGGTGGCATTTGCAGATAGTACTGAGCCATCATCATCAGTGGGACGAAGAGACGTGTGATCCTCCAAGCGCAGCAGCAGAGAAAGTCATTGCATACTTGGAGAGAAAAGGTTATCTCCAGGCACAGATAATCATAGTATAACAGCGCAATAATATGTGCCCAAAGAAGATTAATTCTTGGCTCTAGTAAGCAAAAACTCCTCCATGGGTTCGTTCTATTCTTGGCTGTTGATGAATTGGATAAAGATAATTCTTCTTAATTGGGGCAGTTGATCGATCGATCAACTCTCATGCGCATAAAAAATTGAATGAATGTTCTTTTTGATATTGTATGAGTTTGTTGTACGTAGGTTCTTTGAGACGGAATAAAACTTCACACAATAATTGACTTCAATCCATGGAAATCGAAGTCCCATTCGTCAACTCGGCTCATTTTTCTGCTCATAAATACAAAAATTGTTATGTGACGTGGATGTTTTTTATTGTTGTTGAATTATTGAAATTAGGATGTATTAAGATTTGGAGGTATTATATTGAATGTTGTATAGATGAGTATTAATTGATAAGATGTGGTGTATAATTGTAATAAATGTTGTAAATTTTAGGTGTAATAGTGAATTTGTAGTAGTATAAATATGTGATTTGGGGTTGTGTAATGGTATGAAGAAGTATTAATAAAGATGTTATTATCTCCCTAGTTATCTCTCTAATATTACTATAGTCGTAATTACTAAAACACTTTCGTTACAATATTTTTATAACACGTTATCAACACGATCACGCTCCGTCGTCGAGATCAACCTTCGCCGTAGAGATCATCCTCCACTGTCAAAATCAACCTCAGTCGAAGTTCTTCAAACGATATCGAAAGCACAAATATAATTGAAGGCTCCGGAAGAGCTAATATATCGTTGCCCAGAGGTACAAGACTGATTATTGAAAATGCCTTATATTCCTCTAATTCTCAAATAAATTTACTAAGCTTTAAAGCTGTTCGAAATAATGGATATCATATTGAGACAGCAAAAAAGGGTGACGTTGAATATCTCTACATGACAAAAGTGATTTCAAATGTTACAAGGATCGTGGAAATATCCTTCATTTGGCTCTGGGTTATATTATACATATCTGAGAACAATCGAACATATGCTATCGTAAACCAGAAGTTTACTGATGACAGTGCATTTAAGGTTTGGCATGACGGCTGGGCCATCTCGTTTCAACTATGACACGTAGAATAATTGAAAATTCACGTGGACATGTGATAAAGAACCAGAAGATTCTCAGTCAAATGAATTAGCATGTGTTGCTTGCTCTAAAGGGAAGCTAATTATTCGACCGTCACCAATGAAAGTAAAGAATTAATATGTTTTATTTTTAGAGCGTATACATGGTGATATTTGTGGGCCGTTGCACCCATCATGTGGACCATTTAGATATTTTATGGTACTAATTGATGCGTCAAGTAGATGGTCTCATGTATGTATTATCTATAAGAAATGTGGCATTTGCGAGATTACTTGCTCAGCTGATTAGATTAAAAGCACATTTTCTAGATCATCCGATAAAGAAGATACGCCTTGATAATCCTGGTGAATTTACTTTTCCAAGGCATTTAATGATTATTGTATGTCGATCGAAATTGATGCTGAACATCCTGTGCCATATGCTCACACACAAAACGGTCTTGCAGAATCGTTGATTAAACGTCTGCAAGTAATTGCAAAGCCATTATTAATGAAGTCGGAACTTCCATCGTCTTCTTGGGGACATGCTATATTACATGCATCGGCACTAATTCGCATCTGGCCAACAAGTTATCATGATCTCTCCCCGTTGCAAATGGTTTATGGTCAGGAACCAGATATTTCCCATCTTAGAATCTTTGGATGGGCAGTGTACGTTCCAATTGCGCCACCACAACGCACAAAGATGGGACCTCAAAGGAGGTTGAGAATATATGTCGGATTTGAATTTCCTTCAATAATAAGATATTTAGAACCACTAACTGGAGATTTATTCACGGCCAGATTTGCTGACTGTCACTTCGATGAAATAAATTTTCCGACATTAGGGGGAGAAAAGAAACACCTGGAAAGAAACATTAGTTGGAATGAATTATCACTAAATCATTATGATCCTCGAACAAAAGAATGTGAATTAGAAGTTCAAAAGATAATTCATCTACAAAGCTTAGCGAATCAATTGCCAGACGACCCGAAGCGAGTGACCAAGTCAAATATTCCAGCTGTTAATGCTCCTGTTAGAATTGATGTTACTGTAGTAAACAAACAAAGAACAGTATTGAGCCTAAACCACAGCTGAAGCGTGGTAGGCCCTTGCGTTCCAAAGAAAAACTCCTCGAAAAAGAAAATGAGCAAATAATAAGAATGGTCCAAGCGAGAATTTATCGACTATAGAAGAGTCGATGAGCATATATGATGATGAGAAAGAAACTCAGGTACCTGAACAAATTGAAAATAGTGATAATGAAGAAATCTCGATCAAAAGAAATATGTACTCTTTTTTATTTACTAGTAAGGTTCAAACGAGGCATATTCTTTAAAAAACATCCAAGGGGGAGTGCTATGAATATTAAGAAATAATATTAAGATGTGGATGTTTTTGGATTGTTGTTCAATTACTGAAATTAGGATGTATTAAGATTTGGAGGTATTATATTGAATGTTGTAAAATTAGATGAGTATAATTGTTAAGATGAGGTGTATAATTGTAATAAATGTTGTAACTTTTAGGTGTAATAGTGAATTTTTAGTAGTATAAATATGTGATTTGTGGTTGTGTATATGGTATGAAGAAGTATTAATAAAGAAGTTATTATCTATCTAGTTATCTGTCTAATATTACTATAATTGTAATTACTAAAACACTTAATTGTTATAATATTTTTATAACGAAAATCAAGTCTTTTTTGGTTAAATTAGAAGTTAGAATAGAACATGAAATAATCCAAATATAGACAAATAAAAGAAACAGACATCGTATAAGACCTTCTCCACTCGATACCCAAAAAGGAAAATGGGTAGCAAAAAAGTCCAACCGAACTGCAAGCCTAACCCATAAAGCGTTGATTTCTATTTTCAAACCCATTTTGCGTTTTTACTGTTCACATACCAAAAGTTTGATAAAATTATTGGCCAATAACTTTACTTAGTTATTTTAAAGTCCTATTTGGTAAATTACATTTTCGCCCAAAAATATTTTTTAATCATTTTCACTCTTATCATGGTTTGTTTTTTATTATTATTATTATTATTATTATTATATTATTATTATTATCATTACTATTATTATATTGTTATTATTATTATCATTATTATACTATTATTATTGTTTTTATTGTCATTATTATTATGATTGTTTTTATTAATATTAATATTATTATTATCAAGGGAATTACTATTCACCGCTCCTTTTTACTTGTTACCGCCCCCTAAAGGGTTGTAAAAAGATATTTTTGCCCTTATGATATTTAATTAATTTAAAAAGAAAAACTATAATTCTGTTAAAAATTTCTATTGAAAGCCCTTTTGCAAACAACACTTTCCATATCGCAATCATATATCCAAATTAGACTAAAAAACAAAAAATACTCAAATCGCAATGGATCACCGACAGGGACAGGGAAAGGGAAAAGGTCTATTCTCACGACTGGTAAGCAAATTGTCGTAAAAATCATTCGTATGTAGATGAATTATCGAACACGGGACGGAATAGTTTGAAAAAAGTCCCGATCGAACGAATATTTCGGCCGGCGCTTTGCATGGCCGAAATTATGTTTCGGCCGTGGCGGCCGAAATTGTGTTTCGGCAGCGATTTGTGCCGGCTGAAATTGTGTTTCGGCCGTGCCAAGAGCCGGCCGAAAATTCCCGTTCGGCCGGTGCTGTGCCGGCCGAGTCCCGCGATCGGGCCCGGGCAGTGCCTGCCGAAATTGTGTCTCGGCCGCCTCTACAAGTGGCCGAAATTACTAATCGGCCGTTCCAATTTCTTTTTTTATAAATAAATATTTAATTGCAGACAAGAGGTGGAAAGTCCCTACCCGGAGAACGGGGGAGGCGAGGCGGCAGCGAGCGGCTGCTTCTCAGTCCGTATATGCGGATTACGATCCGCATGCGGATGATGATGTGCCGAATGATGCATCATCGTTTCAGTCATCCGATGACGATGTGCCACCGGCCACCTCAGGTAATTATTTTCTCCATGATAGACTGACATGCGATGTCGTGTCTTAATATACGTCAAATAAATTAAATTTATTTTTGCGTTATTCGTAAAGAAATAGGTGCAAGCGCTCCAGGGTCGTAGATGACGATTCTTGGAGGGTGCAGGGGCAAGCCCGGTGGTCCAGATGATGACGAGGTGATCCCTAGTTATCTGGGGCACATCGCGCCCCTCATCTGGATGGTTGAGCAGGAGAGGCCCCTGCTGAAGTGCGAGCAGCGGGCCTTAGTGCTTGGAAGCTTAAGAATTGGTACTCCAAATTCCTGCCGGAAACGCAGCGCCAGATCGATGGCACGAGGCTTGGGCACCTCACAGATGCCATGGTGGGTCACTTGGACCAGCCTCTACTGTGCGCTTTTGTGGAGCGTTGGCAGCCCGATACAAACACCTTCCACATGTCATTCAGAGACATGACGATCATGCTCCACGAGGTTGAGCAGATCCTGATCCCGATCGACGGGGAGACGGTATCGGGCACCCCAGACGTCGCCGATGGGCAGTTCGCGGCGAGGGAGATTATGGGCATATCTGTGGACCTGCTGGGGCTTCTTGGAGAGGCGGTGGGGTTGCGTCGAAAGACGTGATGCAGAGGATGCGGGGGGCGGGGGCGGGGGGGTCGGCGGCGGGGTTCCAGGCCATCGCTTGGTTGTGGATTCTCTTGGGGTCGACGTTGTTCATCGACTAGAGCGGGACCTGTGCGAAGCTCGACATCATGCACGAGTTCTACCGTTCGTTGGCCTCTGCCAGGCAGTACTCGTGGGGTTCGGCCGCTCTTGGTTACCTTTATCGCCAGCTTGGCCTCGCAAGCCGGGCGGATGCGAGGGATGTAGCTGGGTGCCTCTCGTTACTACATGCGTGGATCTACGAGTACTTTCCATGCTTCCGCCCACACCGTCTACCCCATCATATGGAACCTGGCCATGCACGATCACGCATGTGGTCTGTATCTCAGCACGAGAAGACGGTCACCGTCTGGCTGAGATCCGCCATCAGATAGATGTCATGACTGCAAGCGAGGTATCTTAACAATTTATATTCTTTATTTATGACAATTATTTAAAAATTGTGAACTATTATCAGGTTGCTTGGCTGCCATATAGTCCCGATCCAGCGTCGCAGCACCCGAGGACGCTTTTCGTGGGTTGGGTTAGATAACGTGATATCGTTGAGCCCTACGCACCCTCGAGAGTGTTGCGCCAGCTGGGTTACGTGCATGTCATCTCGCCAACGATGAGTCCGCCACAGAAAGCGGTCATGCCAGCAGACCTGACGAGGTATAAGGTGGCCTATTTTGCCGGTTCAGCAGAACATGCTTGGCGTCAGTTCCCGTACGCCTACATCCTCAACCTCTTGTACATCAACCGGGCCGCCGCGGAGTACCTTGGTGAAACCGTTCAAGGGTACATGGACTAGTATCAGCGGCATTCTCATGCTCGCCTGCTTTCGTCCGAGCCGGGATCCTCATCGGGCGGCATGCCCCCACACAGCCACGGTGACTACGTATGTAATTAATCTTATGTCAATTTTTAATATTCATATGTTTAATAACTTTGTGTATTATTTCTATGTACAGTGGTACAGCTCGATGTACACCTTGACTAGCGATATGCTAGCTAGGATGCATCTAGACGGCTATCCGCCCATGGACGAGTTCAGAGAGAGGCTCGACAACCTCAACGACTGGTGGCGCCAGGCCCCATAACGTGTTGTTATCGTTTTGTTTATTTTTCGTTTATGTATCAGACGGATTTTCTCTATTGGAATTTTTTTGCATATCTATTCCGTTTCGACTTACTAGTACAATAGATAGTCACAACTTATAACACAAAAGATTACTAATACAAATAATTATTCCCGAAAAACTTAGAAAAAAATACGGTCGATCGAGATTTTCGGCCAGGCAGCGCAGCGGCCGGTCGAAATTTTTGGCCCTGCAGTGCACGGGCCGAACGAAATTTTCGGCCGGACCTGTCAGGGCCGAAAATTTTGTTCGGTCCTGCAGTACGGGTTGGAATTATATATTTAGTTAGTTGTTCTTTTTAAATTAATTTAAATATCATAAGGGCAAAAACGTCTTTTTACAGCCCTTTAGGGGCCGGTGACTAGTAAAAAGGGGGCGGTGAATAGTAATCCACTATTATCATTTATTAGTATTATTATTATTATTCATCATCATTAAATTTATTAATAATAATTATGAGTTGTACAATAATACAATTATAACATTTAAAAATAATGTCAATGAAAGAAAACGATAAAATAACATACTAGTACCAAAACAATATGATACATATCGTAGAAAATAACACACATAGAAAATAATAAACAATACATAATTATTAAACCAACAACATATATTCAATAGTCACTTCCTCCAATATTTTTGAAAATATGACCAAATGCACTGGGTTGGAACGAATCTTGTTGAGTTTGTTGAGCTCTTCTTTGCAAAATGTGTGTCTTTTCAGCTTCAACATATGCTCATACCTTTGGATCATTAATGGAGCTGACATCTTGAAACAAAATTTATTTTCTTCCCTCATTTATTTTAGGGCGTGGGACCCGTTTGGATTTCTAGTTGGTGTTGCAATTGTTCATTTGTTTTGCTCAACTCATTAAGAAGTTTATTGTTTGCTTCATGCATAGTGTTAATGATCGATGATGTATCATCATTTGTCTTTCTTTTTAGTTTGGATTTCTTCACCCCAATAGGTCTTTCCGAAGGAAAAATCACCAACAAAGTTATCTGAGTCGTCTAAGTTCTGTGAAAATGAAGAAATACCACAAGATGATTGTCCGACAAACTCGGGATTGGAGTTTCTGACTCAGAAGAGGGATAATGGCTGGATTGTTTTTTTTCCCCTCGTAGCACCATCTTTAAATTTTTCAAACACTATCCCAAACATGATCGTATTTCCATCCTAATTTGGATTTAGGATCTTGTGCGAACAACACTTTTGCTCGACGCACCTATAAGTTGTTCAAAATAATTACTCATAGTTATTAAGAATAATAAATTAGATATTAGAAATTCAATAAAATTTTAATGCTCACTATATTTTCATTCGAAGCACCACTTGGTGCATCTCATCTACGAATTTTATGCATGCATGGAGTCTCTGACAGCTTTCTCGATT
This sequence comes from Craterostigma plantagineum, assembly GCA_027422505.1. NCBI lineage: Eukaryota > Viridiplantae > Streptophyta > Magnoliopsida > Lamiales > Linderniaceae > Craterostigma > Craterostigma plantagineum. The sequence continues at coordinate 48,926 of JAPQWV010001339.1, read as the reverse complement.
GTTTGGATCCGTGCTTGCATAGATCTCTTGGTACGAACCTCATAATGCTCAGGTTTTTCTTCATTGAAAGCTTGTTCTATACGAGACCAGAATCGATCAGATGATTGGTACACCCCAACAATTGGATCTTGAGAAATTTCCATGTAAACCCGGCATAAGAGGATATCTCATCGTGGTTATATGATGATGATCGGAACGACATTTTTACACAAAGTTAAATGTATAGCTGTTTTGTATGATGGTGGGAAGTAGTGAATCCTACTAAAATGCCAAGAGTTCTTTTATAGTGAAACAACCTGAAAATGACAACTAACTACAAAAATTCTCACACATCTCTATGCTATAGCCTCGAAACGACAACTCCCTGCAAGGAATCTCACACCTCTGAATCTTATGGCCTCGGAAGTGACAACTCCTTGAATGTTCTCACACCATTGAATGATCCACCCGAAATGGCAACTCCTGCAAGGAATCTCACACCTCTTAATCTTATGGCCTCGAAGTGACAACTCACCGCAAATATTCGCGCACCATTGAGTAGATCTACCCGAAATGACAACTCCCTGCAAGGAATCTCACACCTCTCAATCTTATGGCCTCGGAATTGACAACTCTCTGGAAATGTTCTAACACCATTGAATGATCCACCCAAAATGACAACTCCCTACAAGAAATCTCACACCTCTCAATCTTATGGCCTCGGAAGTGACAACTCTCTGCAAATGTTCTCACACCTTCCAATGTTATGGCCCCGAAGTGATCACTCCATGCAAAGATGCTCACTTCTTCCAATGCTATGGCCCGTAAAAGACAATTGTTAGCAATTAATTATAGTGTCCTCTACTTATTTGAGTCTTGGGTTCATGTTTTGTTATTTTATGTGTTGTAGTAGTTTGGGGCGACAATTTGTATTAAGTAGAAGTTTGGTACTTGGGTATTAATATACCAATCAGTTGTGGTATATGAAGCCCATAATTACCCTTGTTAGGGTTTATCATAATAATATGTTTTGGAAGCTGCTATCGATAAACACACACACAACACATAGTAAAGTTGCTTCATACGTTTTAATCTTTCTAATAATCTTTTGATCCTTGTTTGGTAACAAGTGGACCAATAAGTGATATCAGAGCCAAACGTGGATCGGTCTTAACGATTCGAATCCATTTTCGTTCGATTCCGACAAGATTTGAAAGAACAATTGCTCAAAAACAATTTTCGATTTTTCAGGAGTTTTTGGATGTTTTAAATCATTCTTAACAGCATTTTGGTGCAAAAAAATCGTCAATGAGAGTACTTCTGTTCTTTTACATCGATTTCAGTCAAGTTTGAGTTGGATTTGAACCAAAAAAATCGAGTCTGAAATTTTTTTCCGGGGTCTGTTCTTCACTTTCGGGTAAAAATTATCACACAGCTTTCATAATTTAAAGGATTCAACGGCAATGTTATGATTTTGCAGGGAATCGCCCGATTAAAGCCTCGACGAATTTCAGTCTCTAAGACTAAATCGCCCGACCTCCTTTCCTATAAGAGAAAATCGTTCGATTTCACAAAATCGCCCGATTACGCTGTAGCCAACACGACTTTTCTTCAAAACCATCAAGCATCAATATTAGGCAAATCGCCCGATTGACAAAACGTCCGATTGAAGCTCGCTCGATTTCGCTTAAATCGTCTGATTTACTCATTTTACTTTAACTGCAAATCGCCCGATTCCTCTTCGAACCAAAGTCGCCTGAATCAAGCTTTTAATCTTCAATCGCCCGAAACCCTTTGTTGCCCGATTTCAGCCTCGATTCGACCAATCCTTGGAAGCTCCATTGCCCGATTACAGTATTAGATTCAGCCGATCAATTTAAAACTTAAATCGTCCGATTGTCAGTTTTTGTAAAGTCGCGCGAGCCTAAAATTTTTGAAGTAAAGTCGACCGATCTTGATAATATTTTTTACACCACCCGATCTTAATAAAAAAAACAAATAAATAATATATAGATATACATATATATTTTTTATCTTTCAAACTTGACTATAATTGTTCAAAGCTAACAATTTATTTCGCAGATCACTTCCACGTAACGATCACTACCAAACAACGAATGGATTCTTTAGCCATGGGAAGCGGCGTTCGTGTGCCAGTTCTAAGACGCGATGACTTCGGAGTTTGGAGAAGCAAATTTCTCAACTTTGTTGAAATAAAGGACAATGGCGAGGACATCATCGAGTCTCTTGAGAAATGACAAATAGAAGTCTGGATCACAGTTTGTGGTGATGATACAGTCACCCCAGCAGTTCAAGGAGGTAGAATGCTCAATCTCCTGCGCAATACACTGATGCAAAAAAGAAACGAGCTAAAGCAGATCTTCTGGCAAGAAATTATATGATGCAAGCTTTACCTAATGACATACTGATCCAAGTCGATAGCTTTCCAACCTCTAAAGCAATGTGGGATGAGGTCGCAAAATTAATGCAAGGAACCGAGAGTGGACTAAGGGCCAAGAAAGCCAATACTATAGCAGCATACGATTCCTTCAAGGCTAAGACCGATGAACAAATTTGTGAAACCTACAACAGGTTCATGGTCCTTGTCAACGAACTGAGGAAGATAAGATCATAAAGACGAACATGGAACTCAATGTCAAATTCCTCACCTCACCACATCCAGAATGGAAAAGAGTCACTACAAAGTTCAGGCTTAACAAGGACCTCGATCAGATTGACATTCACAGCATTTACGCAAGTCTGGGACGACTCAGTGACGATATTAGTGAAGCAATCGGCAGAAGGGTAAGGTAGTCAGAGACAACATCGCTCTAGTAACAGATACCACTCTTAAGAAAAACACAAAAGCTGCAAAGAATAAGTCTGCTAAGTCTTCCAGTCCATTAGACAGTGAAGATTCTGGATCAGAATCGGACACGAAATCAAAGACTTCAAGAAGCATGTAGCTTTTGTAACGGAAAGAATGGCAAAACAGTACTATCATTATCATCCGCCAATCGACAAAGGGTCTCCTCAAGTTCCAAACAGCCACCAAAACCCTTTCAACAGCCCGACACTAGGAATGACTCTGAGCCTAGAAAATGCTTTAATTATGGAAGGCCTGGGCACTTTGCTAGAGACTGCTACCTTCCCAAGAAGAAGAATCAGGAGTATTACACCAGAAAACTTCAGTTGCTCAAGCAGAAGAAATCTGGAGTGGCATTGATCGCTGAACAGGATCACTAGCTGGGCGACACGTCTGAAAGTGAGTCAGAGAAGGTTGCCCTGATGGCTCTGGTGGAAGAATGTGACTCTGAGCAAAAGGATCTGGAAGCTAATGCTAGTGAAGAGGACAATGAGCTGTCTTCAGGAAAGGAGGTAGAATCTCATAGAGTGTATTCTGAACTTCAACAAAAATTTTAATACTTCAAAATAAAGTTAAGTATTTTAGGTCAACAGAACTGAAGTTAACCAATACATTAGAGGTTCTCGAAACGATACGTTAAGAAGTAAGTAGATTAGATAGCTTAGCTGACTCGAGAGCCAACTTAGATGAATCTGAATCCAAGGTCAATGATCTACAAGCTAGTTTTGACAATAATTACGCATGTCTGCTTAAGCAATTACGAGATTATAGCAATTTAGATTGTCAGTAGCGCATTCGAAAATCGATAGTCGTGACTTAGAAATAGAATAAGCACAGGTTAGGGAGCTACAGGCCAAATGGACAACAAGCGAAGACGAGCGAATTAATAAAACAAGCGAATTCGAAATGTTAAGCAAAGAGCATATAAAATTATATGCTAAGATTAGGAAGCTAGAGGACCTACTTACTAAGAGAGGACAAACAGATAGAACGATCCTTTTTAATAAACCTAGAGACATAGAATTTTATGACCCACGTGAAGGATTAGGTTTCAATCCAGACTCTATCCCAATCGTGAAGAAACCCCTACCTCTGTATGATATTAGTTTCCTAGGATTAAATATGCCTAGTCTTATGCCTTTCATGAGCTCATCTGCACTTGATGTGTGGAAAAGAATAAGAGAAATAGAGAGGACTGGGCCGAAATCCCGCTTGACTATGAGGAACTGAATAATAGTTATAGGTCAAGGGAAATACCTTTGTCTGATAACTATTACCTATATACGCACTCTTCTGAATAAGTAGGTGTCAAAAAACGAAATACCTCTAATGCATATATACTAGCTATAATTAGAGAAATATCTGACCTGCGATCAAATCTAGAGTCAGAAAGGATAACTTTCAGTTAGAGAATGAAATACTGCTTAGTATAAGTTTTCTCATAAAGAAACAAATCGACATTAGCAAAACTACAGCCTCAACTCTAGACTCAGAGATGATAGCCTTCCAAGTAGAGAATCATGTACTATTAAGTATAATTTCCTCACTCGAGAATCAAATCGACATTAGCATAGCTTCAGCCTCTCTGCAAACTCTTTAGTCAACTCTCAAATAGCCATCCCTACCAATACTAGAACGAACAGAAAGCAGATTGCATCTAGCAAATCCAAGCTTACTAACTAATCCTTGCATGTGCTCATAGGCAATTCTCTAAATAAGAAAGGGAAGAAGCAAGCCACAGGAGACAGTCTACCAAAGAATGATGTCGCTTACTCCCCTAGAAAGAAGCAGCATGTTAATTTTGAACGTCTAGTTCTAACTTTTGTAATAAGCGTCAAGTGTGTACTAATAATTATCCTGTTGAACCCCCATCTATTATTCTTAAGCCTGTAACGACTACTAAGGATCGTAACTTCTATTCCAGCTATAATGATGCTTTTATCTTGAATGCTCAATACCAATCAGCAAATGCCGAAACGATAAGGGAGCACCACCACCTTCTCTTAAGTCATGATACAGATCTGACAAAAGAAAAGGGCATGTTGACAAAGCAAAATCCCATAAAACTGAAGATAAAGCTAAAGCTATAGGAATCCGTAGCATATGGGTCACGAAACAACAACTTGGAGCATGGACAAATCTTTGTCATCCTCTGGGAATTAGAAAGATATGGGTTTCTAAGCAATCGTCTGGGATCATAGAGATGATGACCCTAGTAATAGATCGGTAAGAAAGGCATACGTAGACTATAAAACTAATAAGGGAGGACCTGTCCTTAAATGGGTACCTAAATCCCATTAATTCGTTTTGCAGATCTGTCATGTGTGGATACTTGATTCTGATTGCTCTACACACATGACTGGAAGAAAAGAGCAATTGAGCAACTACACCAATCGCTTCGGTGGAAATGTGTGCTTTGGGAACAATCACGTGGCCCCTATCTTAGGACATGGCGACCTAATACATGACAACCTAACGATCAAGGAGGTTTTATACGTCGAGGGTCTCAGTCACAATCTCTTCAGCATATGTCAATTTTGCGTCAAACGACTAAAAGTTCACTTCCATGCTGAGGGTGCAGCATTACTGATGAGGGTGGTAGAGAACTTCTCACTGGAACAAAGAAGACGAATCTCTACACCATCAATTTGAAGACTACTCGGCCTTCTTCAAAACTCTGTCTTATGACAAAGAGCTCAATTCAACAAAGTGACCTTTGGCATCAAAGACTGTCCCACCTCAACTTCAAAACGCTGAATAAGCTAAAATTTGATCCTAAAGCAGCCAAAGGGGTATTCATTGGATATTCTGCTGATTCCAAGGCATACAGAGTTTACCTGCCACAAAAGGGAACCGTCACGGAAAGTGCAAATGTTACATTCGATGAAGCGACATCTATCGCTTCTGGACAGATAAGTCCAGAACCCGGATTCATAAGAGTGTTGATAGAAGATCAACATAACTCTCCAACCGAGGAAAGATCGTCTACTTCTCGAACATTCGATGAAGACGAGCTAGAACTTCTGTTTGATCAATTATATCTATGCCCCCGTCCACAATTGAATCTTCCTCAAAACTACGACAATAGTAATACATCAGTTCCATCTTCTACAACTCCTCAAGAAAACAGATCCCGTACTTCAAGCCTACCTACGAGCAAATAACCTCGAGGACATCCCCACAGTTCAACACAACCCAGTTGAACGTAACCCCGGGATCAGCCAACCCCACCAGCCAAGTCTAGGTCTAGGACAACCCGCATCCTCAAACAAAAACAAAAGAGAAATCAAAAGGGTATGACGGAAGCAACAAGCAGGACGGCGTACCAAACATAAACACGACCGTCCTCCTTCTTCCTCACAAATAGCCTGGACCAAGCCCATAGGTACAGGGGAGGACTTTGTCGTCCCCCGAGTAGAAGTCGCGACATCTGGTCCAATCACGCAATGTACCCGACCTAGTCAATCAATCATCTCCCAACAGATGATTGTTTCACATACACACAAGGAGCCACGAGAGCCGTCACCGCCTCACTTGGAGCCGGTCGATGTTGGGTTCAAGCAGTCCTCAGCCTCAGACTGCACTTTCTTTTACCACATCGAGTCTAGTGTCCTCACCACTTATATTTTTTCCATTTCCTAGGACACAAACACCTTCTGATGCACCTCTAGATCTTAGTGATCTGGAAAGAACGCTCGTCCATGTCCCTGTACTCTCTACTAGCCAGGGACAGAGCGAAAGTCCCATAGTAGTCAACATCACCTCAGCTGCTGTATTGGGCCATCAATCTGAGTCCGTGTCAGCATCGATGTCAACTGTGGCCTAAGTGGCCATGGTTTCTTAAGTCCTGTGCAAACAGGCGGCACGTCAGCACCACTCTGATGTTGTGACGGCGGGCCATCTTCGTGACACTGCTCCCTTATTTTTCCCGTTCGTGACGGTGGCTACTCTAAATGCCATGCTTGATGCTAGACTCACCGAGTTTGCGAAAGGCCTCGAAGATTCAATCATGACAAAGGCAATTGGCACCTCCACTCGTGACAAAGGAAGACCCCCGTCATCGAAGAAGAACGTGCAACCCCCGAGTCCGCTTATCCTGATGCTGGCCCATGGAATGTCCCAATAGACGAACTCATCGACGTCCTGCTGGCCAGACTACGCACTGCACCGAACCTTAGCGAACTGGCTCAGGAGGTTCTTAGACGGCTCGAGGTTCCCTTCAACTGTCGAGGCGAGGCGCCGGATCATCGGGACTACCACGTGACGTCGCAGAATATGAAGGTCGTCCCGAGGGCGAGAAGACGCAAGAGCCTCACCCTCAACAGTCCTAGCCAAGAGTCGCCAAAACACCCACCCGAACCGAAACACCTACACCCACACAAACCAATAAATCCACCCGGACTACTACCAAAACAACCCAACAAGCCTCCGCACCAAATATAAGCTTTCACTTCCTAGTCTGAAATGTCAAAGAAGCCCCTACAATCCTTCATTTTCACACATCATATCCCTTCAAACAGATGAACCAACTATAACTCTCGAAGAGCTTTATAATCCTCACACTACCGTTGAAAAGTACATCTTCAATGATGATTGGATAACAAAGCCGATGGATCCAGACATAGCCAAAGGCTTAATGGAGAACGCAGATACTTCCCGATAGGCAAATGTAAGCTTGGCCCTTATCGACGATGATGAACTCGAGGAAGGTGAAGACTACGAAGCTGACATTTCAGAACTTCCCGAGCTTCTCAAACACACTGTCGTCGAGGAGGAGTGCCCCATCAAAGTCGAAGATAAGAGAGGAACTGAATCTGCCATGGGAAAATGCCAAAGTGATTGCTCTATATCAAGAAGAGATACGAAAGAGAATCTGGAGGAAGTAATCTAGGATCAAAAAGTTAGACGAGCTTGAACTCAGAGGCCTAACTCATCTTTCACGACCAACCGTTGTTCGGTACCTGCTCTCTCTTCGTCGAGGACTTATACTCAAAGGAAAATGAGCTGATGTTGATACTCTTTGAAGAGAAGAGAAGGAAAGAGCCAGAATCAGTGCAGTCGTGGGAGTACGACGAGCTCGCCTTGACATATACGAATTCCCTATCTAGAAGTTGCGGTGGGAAGATGGAACGATCGAAGAACTGACTGAAGGCGATCTCTCCTACATCAGAAGTGAATACATTGATTAGATGTTGAGAAGCTACAGGCTCCTTGGAACACTTCAGAATCCAGACCTCAAGGTTGGATAGGTCGCTCTTAAGCGATTTTTGATGCGCCAAGTCAAATTCAATGCAAACCACGACCTCCAAGTGGAAGTGGAAAGCAACATGAATAGGATAAACAAGGGAGAGAAGAGGCCACATAATCAATGAACACGTCGATCTGTCAGTGGTCTACATTAACTACAAGGGAGAGAAGAGGCTAATGAAAACGTCAGAAATTAACAAGTTCAGCGACGGAGCCCTCCTTATCATTCGAAACAGACTCAGAAGCATTCTCGATCAGCTAAGACATGAAGAACATGAAGTCCAAGCAAATATGTGACTGATCGATACCATCTCCGAGAAAATATCCTTTCGAAGAAGTCTGCAATCGTATGAACATTTCTTTAGGACTCAGAAAGTCTCCTTACGTGCTGGTGAGCCCCAAGAAAAAGAAGACACCGAAGACATCAACAAGAGGAAGAGGACGCTGAGGGGGAGATTGTTAGGAAGTAATTATAGTGTCCTCTACTTATTTGAGTCTTGGGTTCATGTTTGTTATTTTATGGGTTAGTAGTTTGGGAGACAATTTGTATTAAGTAGAAGTTTGGTACTTGGGCTTTAATATACCAATCACTTGTGGTATATAAAGCCCATAATTACCCTTGTTAGGGTTTATCAAAAGAATTTGTTTAGGAAGCCGCTACGTTAAAACACACACACGAACACACAGTAGAGGTCTAATAATCTTTTGCTCCTTGTTCAGTAACAAGTGGACCAACAACAACTCTTTATGATTGTTCTTACACCTTTGACGCTACTATAAATACATATAACTTATGCTCATGTGAAAACAATCAGTCCATTTAGACATTTAACATAATTTCCTCATCCTACATATACTCTATCACTAATGAATTTCAGTTTCGGCAATTCGTCACCTTCCTCTTCTGATGATGATAACATGCAAATTATTAATATTCTTCGTGAAAAACAAGAAGTGATAGGTCGTGTTATCACTAATAATAACATGATCGTTCAACAACTTATCCATCAACAAAACCACCAAGCCCCTCATGGAGGTTCTATTCCTGGGCATATATTTATCAACCATGATAGAGAGGTTGTTGATCGTAGGTTGTACAATGATTATTTTTCAGATAACCCATTGCACAATGAGGTCATGTTTCATAGACGATATCGAATGTCATGCTCTTTGTTCCTTCGAATTGTCGAGGCAATCAAAAATCACGATAACTACTTTCAACAGCGAGCGGATCGTGCCGGAAGACTTGGACTATCTCCAATACAAAAAAATGACTGCTGTTTTTCGCATGTTGGCATCCAGCAGATGCAAGGACGAGTATGTTAGAATCGGTGAGTCTACTGCAATTGAAAGCATGAAAAAGTTCTGTCGAGCGGTAGTTGAGGTATCTAGTGAGCGTTATTTGAGGAGGCCTACGTAGATATTTCTAGACTTGTTATATTGGTTAGCAGTGTGGTTTTCCCGGAATGTTAGGGAGTTAGATTGCATGCACTGGAGGTGATCTTTGGATATGGCATGTTTATTTCGGTTTGCCCTGCTCCAACAATGATATCAACGTACTAGAGTCATCTCATATTTTCTCAGACCTAGATTAAGGTATAAGGTATTGCTCCTTCAGCTCACTGCGTTATTCAAGGAGAAGAATATAATATGGGTTGTTATTTAGCTGGTAGCATATATTCAAAATGGTCTACAATTGTGCAAACAATTCATGAGCCATGCGGTCCCAAGAAAAAAATATTTTGCAATGAAGCAAGAATCTTATAGAAAAGACGTTTGAACGTGCATTCGGAGTTCTTCAATCACGTTTTGGCATTGTAGCAGGACCGGTACGTTATTGGAAAAAGGAAGTACTACACGATATAATAACTAAATTTATTATTTTGCATAACATGATTGTGGAGGATGAACGTGACCTTAGTGCCACAATTGAAATTAAAATGGAAACGTCGCCGCCGGAGGTCGAAATGGTGATAGATGAAAATGCTCGATTTGAAGAATTCATATCTCGTTACAAAAAAATTAGGAATAAAGATGATCACATTGCACTCCGTAATGCATTGATTGATCATTTGTGGGATGAGTAAACAAATGGCGAGACTTTAAATCTCTCTTTGTTATGTGTACGATTTTACTTATTTGCGTGTATTTTTTAGCTCGTGTATTGTAATTTTTATTTTCTCATAATTGTTTATTTTATCAGCTTATATGTGTAGATAAAAAAGAATTATGTATTTTTCCAATCGGATTATAATAATAGTGTGGTCTAATATGTAATTGTGATAAATATGTTATTAATATAGAAAAGTTGTAAAAGTTGATTTGAATATAATAGTCTAAAATATTCTTTTGAATTTGACTGTGAGTTTAATGGTTGTAGTTGAATTACCGTTGATGTGACATTTACGGCAAAATGGGTTTTTTCGACGGGTTATTTTAAAAAATAAGATTACTTTTGATTTCTTTTTAAAAAAGGGAACTTGACCGAGTCAATAAAAAAAGAGGAACATGTTTCCTTAATTAACTAAACCCCTAATTAATACCTAAATAAATAAAAAAAGAAATATATATATATATATAAATAAAAAAAACGCACCAACCTCATTCATTAATGCACCCACGAAGCACCAAAACGAGATCTTGAAGGAAAAACGAGCTGAAGCTTCCGCCGAAATCGAAACACCCAAGCTCCAAGAATCCCAATTTCGTTCTTGAATGCATATACAGTAAGTTCCGTTCATGTTAACACCGGTTACAAGTATATATTATCGGGCTTGTAATTTCCGTTCATGTTAATGACATTTACATTTCGAGCATCGGGTATTAGATTTTCGAAGGTTTGGGTAGTTATGGGTAGCATTTTAACATTAGATCTGTGCGAATTTGCAGAAAATTTTCGTTTTCCTGTTATTCGAGTTCATTATTCGAGTTTATTTAGACTCGTAACCGTAACTCGGATACGTTGTTTTGGCAACATACAATTCGGACATGAAACTCGAATAAACTCGGATATGTTACTCGAATAACACTATTGTTTATGAAATTTTACACTTACGTATTATTCGGTATTATAAAACTCGAAAACATTATTCGAGTTAACCGTAAACTCGAATGCCTTACTCGAATATTTTTTTTTCCGAATATTTTATTTATTCGAATAACTCGTTTGCAATAAAAGTTGATTTATTCCATTTATTTCTTCGACAACGACTTATCGAGTGTCTTCAAAATCTTAATACTCGAAGAGTTTATTCGAGTTGTTTTACCACTCGAATTATTTACTCGATTAATTTTTATAATTCGAATATTTTAATTATTCGAATAGTTGTTGCAATTAAATTTTATTAACAATGATTTGTTTCATATGCAGGTTATGCCGACCAGCATCATGATTGATTACGATGGAGAATGGATAATTGGGAATGATAATAAATGGACATGGGTTCCAAGGATGGGAACAAATATGAAGCCCATTGGGTTCGATGTCGATTGTTGTTTGCTGGACGATCTGCGGAACGAAATATACGAGACTATTGGCGTAAGCGGGAGGCCGGAGTTAAAGCTAAGTTATCAGCCATCTATGAGAGGTATGGAAGGGTGTGCTCCGTTGTATATAAAGAATGATCGAGAGTTGAAGGGTTATATATACTTAGGGGGTCCAAAGGATAGACCGATTCTCCGTGTGGAGATTGGACTCCCTACTACCCTCCACCGTCAAACTCTCGCGGATGATGAAGTTGGTCCCGTTCCAATTGAGGTTCGTAGCGATGGAGGTGGTTACATCGATGATTATTTTGACCGTATCATCGACTTTGGCGGATGCGAAGATGTGAATTATGGGGGAAGGTCACAATGAGGCGAACGGCCGTGATGAGAATGTTGCATCACGGCAGAACCTGCACGTCAATTTTGATGGCGTAAACGGAGAAAATGCGGACGGGAATGATGAGGAGGAGGAAGAAGAGGAGAATGCAACTATTCCTAGCGATCGGTATTCTTTTACCGACGGTTCCACCATGAAGGTCGGTGATGAATTCGAGGATAAGAAGGCCGTCAAGAATAGGATCCAAAGAGTTGCTATAGAGGCATGCTACGAGGTCAAGATTATAAAATCTTCCCGATCGTACTATGGCGTGAGATGCAAAGAGGATGGATGTACTTGGAGGATATGGACGGCGAAGATTAAGGATACATCCGTATTCTCGATTCCTACGTATTGCAACACACATACGTGCGACCTTGCAAATCGGAACACAAGACTCACTCAAGCATCGTAACCTCCGTGAGTATGCTGCTTGAATCTTTTCAGGGTTCAACAAGTACACCGGCCCCTAAACTCATTCAAACAATGATGAGAAATCGTGGGATCGAAGTTTCGTACTTCAAAGCATGGAAAGGAGGTATTTTAGCACAAAATGCAATGAAGGGTGACCCCGATGAGAGTTACAAGCTGTTGCCGTCGTACCTGTCGACGCTGAGAAGAGTGAATCCGAGAACCATAGCAAGTGTATATCTGGACGATGAGCGGAGATTTAAGCACGCATTCCTATCCCTTGGTGCTTGTATTGCGGGATACCGTCACGTGAGGAAGGTTGTTTGCATAGACGGTACTTGGTTGAAAGGAAAGTATGGGGGCACGTTGCTCATTGCATCAGCGGAGGATGGCGACCGCCATCGGTTTCCTTTAGCTTGGGGCATAATCGACAATAACGAGTGCATAGAAGCTTGGTCGTGGTTCTTGAACGAGCTCTTGCAAGTCGTGCCCAACGAGGACGATCTTGTCATCGTATCCGACAGATCTGCTTCTATCAAAGCCGTCGTTGCAGCCGTCTACAGTCGTGCGCACCACGGTCATTGTATTTGGCACCTGTCACAAAATATGAAAGGCAAGTGTAAGAAGCAGGGTGCGACCGAGACGTTCATACACATTGCTAAAATATACAAGCAATGCGACTTTGATTCACAATATGGTGATTTTGAGAATAGGTTTCCCACCGCATACGCGTATTTGCAACAGACTGATACTAAGGAACGATGGAGTCGAGCCTATTCTCCGACGTCTCGCTATAACATCATGACTACGAACGGGGTGGAATCGATTAATGCAAGACTCCGCGAAGAAAGAAAGCTACCGATCATTGCGCTTCTGGAATCGATACAGAGGCTGACGACGGATTGGTTTGCTAGATACAGACAGCAATCTGGACAAGCAACCACGCGGTTTACCCCGACGGTGGAATGAAGCTCCGTGAGAGGTATGAGCTAAGTCAAGGGTATGAAGTACATGAAATCGCTCCGCATGAGTACGATGTCCGATCTCCGGGGGGTCGTGCCATTGTTAACTTGCGGTCGAAGACTTGTACGTGCCGCCAATTCGACATCGACAGGATTCCTTGTCCACATGCAATCGCGGCGAGTCTACGAGCGAACATGAGTTTCTACCCGTTGTGTTCGGAATATTATTCTGTCCTAACGTGGCAGTCTGCTTATCACGGACGAGTTTCGCCGGTTCCGGATCAAGCCGAGTGGGATACCTCGGATCAATTGGTGTTGCCGCCTTCGTTCGTAGCAAGGCGTGGTCGGAGAAAAGAAAAGAGGTTTCCGTCCGTCGGTGAGTTTGGGTGTAGACATTAAGTAAATCTTGATGTATGAGTTTGTATGAGTTTGATGTATGAGGTTGTATGAGTTTGATGTATGAGGTTGTATGAGATTGATGGATATTGTGAGTTTGGCTTGATTGTAGCTTTACTCACTGTTATTCGAGTAACCTGCACAACTCGAATATCATTAGAATACGTTACTCGAATAACATAACGATAAAAAGTCGAAAATGAAAACCTGAACTTATTCGAGTAACCGAACAACTCGAATGATTTACAAAAAAATCGAATACCGAACTCGAATAATATCTTGCTATTCGACTGTTCTTTTCAGAATTTTTGAATTTTAATTATCTCGATACATAGATGTATAAATATCAATATTTCGATGTTTTAGGGCCTTCATGATGTTAATAAGTCGCTTTATGAAGATTAACAATGTTTAATAAAAGTCGTTGCATGACATACAATGAAATACATTGGTAGATAGGACTTTAGTATATACATTCCCATCAACAATACTAGTTATTACCCGTGCAATGCACGGTGTTAACTAATTTATATTAATTATAATTATATGTGGTGGATTAATTATTGACATGTGCGATAGTAGTAATTCTTTTTATGTTTTATTATATTTATTTATTAATTATTACAATAATTATTAATGGACACTTGGCAGCATATGAGAGCACATACATTTCTATAATTATATTAGATTTATAACATGTATAGAAATATCAACTTGATTTTCTTTTTTTTCAAGAATCTCTATAATATATTATTACTTAGAAAGAAAATGTTATTTAACATGAAATGATATTTAACATGAAATGTTAAACATTTCATGCTCATGATATAAAAACAATATTTTCGATTTTTAAGTTATTCGAGTTATATATTGCACTCGAATACACTCGAATAAGAAACTCGATAAAGGTAACATTATTCTAACAAGCTCTTTGACTCGGATAACAGTGAAGTCCGATAAAATCAACTCTACCAGTGAAGTTTATTCGAGTGCTTTGAGGTACTCGGATTAAGCTCGGTTAGGTTACTCGAGTAACTATCATTATTCGAACAAGCTCTTTGACTCGAATAACAGTGAATTTCAAAAAAAAAACAACACTGAACCTTGAACACTCTGAACGACCTCAACAGCAACTCAACCAACCATAACACAGAACAATTCCAAATCAAAAAATCTATACAAATATATCTAAAACGGTTCATACAATATCCCAATTGTTAAAATAAATACATATCGTCAAAAACTTTCTAAACGACAAAACTTTAGAATCGTCCAAAGCGTAGAGATCATCTCTGTTACCGATCAACAGAGACATCGCCGCCCTAAGCATGTACATACCGCACTCTCCGCTGTTCGAGAAATAGAACAATTTCAGGTTTAAGAAAATAAGAAAATATGAAAGTGGGAAAATAAGAAAATTACCTGAGGACTTGTTGAGGGAAATCGGGGCACCGCACCCAAGCAAACTTCTCCACGGAATCTTGCTCCACACCTACGTGTTGAAGCATCAGCGGTATCACTTCGGCCAAAGGATCGAGGAACGGCTTCATGAACCTCAAGTCCGAATCGCTTTTGCGGTCGGAATCCAAAACGAGGATGTTCCTCTCCTTGAACCGAGCGACGAGGAGCACCCAATGCGCGTTAAATGCCAATGGGATGACGGCCACATCCGCTTGGCTCCAGTGAAGTGACGGCTTGCCGCCGTATATCGCATTGAACTCTCCCGTGGCGAATAGCTCGAACGAGGACACGTTCCACGGTCGCGGTTTCGCGGACTCCATCTTGACTGCTTGTGCGAAGTTGGTGTTCACGTACGCGATTCGCTCCACATGCACGCAGTTTTCTTGCATCGCCGTGAACCCGCAGAATGCCTCGTTGACGTGCTGCAATAATAGCATATAATGTTATTAAACGAAATAATTAGAACATATTTAGCAAAAACACACATACCTCATCCGAAAGCCACACTTTCGGAGTGGACAGGTCGGCAAAGAATTCTTGTCGTACGCTTGGAGCATTCCTTGCCGTTCCTCCTTTGCGCCCATTCTTGCCACCTCCGCCGCGACGGCATCCCAATTCTTCACCCTCTCGCCGATGATCTGCTTTATGTCCGCGCGGCGTTGTATTGCAACGCGAGGGGTCGAATCGGGCGTCGGCGTATACGGACTCGAAAGCAACCTCGACTTCTTCTTCGCACGTTCCGTCCGTGGCCGCCTCTCCGCCGCGGCTTCTGCGCCTCCGCTTCCGCCGCCTTCTTTGCCTTCGATGCCGCGGCGGCCCTCTGCGCCTCCGCCCACGCCGCCTTCTTTGCCTTCGACGCCGCCACGCCCTCTCTGCCGCCGCTTCCTCCGCCGCGGCCCTATCCGCCGCCGCCCTCTCCGCCGCGGCCTTCTCCGCCACGGGCCTCTCCGCCGCCGCCCTCTCCGCCGCCCCGCCTCCGCCGCGGCCCTATCCGCCGCTGCCCTCTCCGCCGCGGCCTCTCCGCCGCCGCCCTCTCCGCCGCCTCTTCGCCGCCTTCTCCGTCGCCGCCGCTGCCGCCGCCACGGCCGCGGCCTCCATCATATCTATATCCATCTCGTCCTCCATCTCCACATTCTCGCCCCCTGCTCCCGACTCCCCGTCACGTTCTGCGAATGAGGAGGCGAAGGAGGAGGCGAAGGCGGCGGCATGTCCCGACTCCCTCTCGGCGGCGAATGAGGAGGCGAAGGAGGCGGCATGTCCTGATCGTAGCTTCTCGTAATATCCCGCACCATTCTCGGCGTCAGGCTCTCAAGGGCTACAAAATTAGAGTATTACGTTAGATTTACGTAATATCAAATATAATCTTATAAAATAAACATTAAGTATGACATACCTTGGAGCACGATCGAGCGCAGCTCCCTAATCTCCGCCCGCATATCCCGTATCGCCTTCCAGCCTGTCCATTCTTCTATCGAAATGGGCGATTATCGAGCCGGAAGGAGGAGGAGACGGCCTCGGAGGAGAAGACCTCGGAGGAGACGGCCTCGGAGGAGGAGACGGCCTCGGAGGAGGAGACGGCCGAGGAGGAGACGGAGCAAGCCGATGATCGGTGCAGTAGACCGGCAGCCCATTTAGAAGATGCTCCACTATCCTCTGGGCTACGGCATCATCCCGGCTGCCACAGAAGCCGGCGACCGTGCGGAAGTGCCTTTGAATCGGCTTCAGTATCGGTCGGTGTAAGGCAACACCGCACGTCCTGTGTATTTGTACAATTTAGAAAACGCAATCTAAATAAATCCATATTATAAATAAATAAATATACTTACATCCATCGCCACGGCACCGAATGCATGCTCGACCTCTTGCCATCCCGGAGCAGAGCTCTTGCCGTAAAATGTGGTCTTCCAATGGCACATACGGGTATCGGGAGCCCTTCGCGGCTATTCTCACGGCGAATTCTTGCCCGACGGTCGGCCAGCACTCGTACGCCAGAACCTGATAAAAGAGAGTAAAAGTAAGTTAAAATAAATATGTCTTAAATAATAATACAAAACTAATTACCTGAAGCGGCATTACGAAGCCGCTGATATCGAAGGTTGTTTGGATTTTTCCCTTCGATGTCATCTCCATGTGCTTCCCTAAGAGGTCTTTGTTCAGACCATAAATGACCTTCTTTGAAGCGCTCGAAGTCCTCCACCAGACGGAGCCACTCCTCCTTGACTCTCAAGTCCTTCTTTACCCTCCGCTCCCCTAGCACCCCGACGGCAAAATAAAGGGCCGCGATCTTCAATTTCTCGGGATTCACGCCCGAGGCTCCACCGGCGTCACGGACCATTTCCGTGACTTTCTTATCCAAATCGATATAATATATAACGGGCTTGCCTGCGAGCCATAAAACAAACGTTAGTTTTTGAAATCGAAGTAAAAAAACGAATCAAAAAGATAAAAAAAATAGAATTAATACCAGGCCAATGCCTCGTCGCAAACTCGTTCGATGACGGTATCTCCGGCTCGTTTGCTCCGCAGTCGAGGCCCGTGAGTAGGCAATACTCGACCAATGAAAATCTTAGTGGTCGCCCACGAACGACCATCCAGAACTCCTTCGACTCCGGCATGTACTCCACCTGCCGGCTCATCAAATACCACAGGATCATGTTCGAGTTGTATTGATTTCGGGCCACCTTTATCAAGTTCCGGAACTGGGTCCGTCTGACCATTTCCTCCATTTCCTCCTCGTTCAAAAGCGTACGGATGCGTTCGCATACCGACATGTAGTGCGAGTTCAGAGTGAGGATGGCATGGTAGAAATTGTCCGCCGGCAACTTCGTCGGAAGATAGATCTGAAAACGCAAAAACAAACAAAATTCACTGTTATTCGAGTTATTTATTCGAGTAAACCATCACTCGAATAGGTCAAGCAATTACTCGAACCCTAACTACTCGAATTGTTACTCGAAAAGGCGATGAAAACGATTTATACAAAAAATCCGACCGATTACGACGTTTACGCAACGATTTAACATCAAATCGATCGATTTAACGCTAGAAACGAAAGATCTAACCAAGAAATTCGTTCAACCGATTCGATTTAACAAAAACCCAAAATGCGACCAAAAACTCACCGTGACTCTATCGGCGTCGATTTGTTCATCCACCCGGTTACGTACAGGCGCGGAAGGCTCCGATGAACTCGTTTTTTCGTTTCGCCATTGATGGTTATGCGTGGGTTTGTGTACGATTTTTCGAGTAAGTGATTTGGTTTCGAAGAGAGAGCGCGAGAGATTTAGGTTTTCGAGTGATTTGTGTCTAATTTTCTTTCCGAGCATTTTAAAATACTGCTTATTCGAGTTCAATAATCGAGTTCCCTATTCGAGTTTTGACTCGAAAGGAGAATTCGATAAGCTAGTCGTATTATGTTGCCTATTCGTTTTAATTATTTGCACATTTTCGAGTGACTTTATCTCTTCGATATATTATTCGAGTATATCACTCGAGTTTTTGTTTCAACTCGAATAAACTCGAATAACTTTTTCACTCTTAATAAGTCGGATAAGCATGTATTCGAGTTTCGTATTCGGGTGTTTTGTCACTCAAATAAAACT
Source organism: Craterostigma plantagineum (assembly GCA_027422505.1). Classification (NCBI taxonomy): domain Eukaryota; kingdom Viridiplantae; phylum Streptophyta; class Magnoliopsida; order Lamiales; family Linderniaceae; genus Craterostigma; species Craterostigma plantagineum. The sequence goes on along the minus strand of JAPQWV010001339.1, from coordinate 30,140 downwards.
CGAATAACTTTTCGCTGTTAATGAGTCGGATTAGCCTCCTTAACCAGTTTTTTAATAGGGTATTTCAGTCATTTGAGAACCCGTTCCTCTTTTTTAAAATGAAATAGAATCGTTCCTCTTTTTAAAATTTTCCGTTTTTCGACTCGATGACTAAGCATCAAACCAATCTCTTCTTCTTCATGGATGCCTCGAAAGGAATCAGCTTATCATTCGCAGCAACTGTGCCAAACAATCCACAACCTAATCTTGAAAAATCAAGCAAAGCTTCTCAACTACAATGTCGAACCAACCCCTAAGCTCGTCCACACCCTCCGCAAGAAGGAAATTCAAAAATCCAATCGCGGGCGGCGAGCCAAGCAAGCTTCCCCGCTCGACCTCACCGACGATCAGCAGCGAGAGATTCTCGAAGAATCCCACTTTCAGGCCATTAAATCCGAGTACAGAAACTTCGTAGGTTCCGAGAAGAAGCTCGTCGGCAGGCCTTGGGAATCGCTGGATAGGATTCGATTGCGAGAGCTCCTCGCCGTCGATTACGGCGGAGGTGAGCGAGTGAGCGACGAACATCTGAAGGCTCTGAGCGACGTAATCGAGCGCGAGAGGGATAGATTCGCCTGGCTTTTGGATAATGACGTCGACGTCGAACAAGGGTTTTCCGAGGATGGTGGGAAAAAGTGGGCCCCGCCCAGAGGAGGAGCGAGGGCGAAGCTGTTAAGCTCTAGTCGACAGGTGAGCGATTTTGCTGCTGTTTTCAGACTTAACTATGACATTGATTTCATAGAAAATTCTCCCTGAGTAATGTGTGGGATTGATATACTTGTCGCTTTAGTTGAGTGTGAAGGAGCTGAATGTGAAAGATTGGAAACTGACGAAGATCATGAGGCACTCGGGCTTGCAGTTTACGGAAGAACAGATGCTGAAAGTGGTCGAAAGGCTCGGGAAAAGAGGCCATTGGAGAAACGCTTTGTCCGCCGTAATTGGGTCTACTCATCGAAAGAATTCAAGCATTGTTTCAAGAGCAGGTTTGTCTACACAAAGCTATTGGCAGTCCTAGGAAGAGCCAAGAAACCTAGCGAAGCGATTCAAGTCTTCAATTCGATGCGTGTAATAACTCTTCTTAATCTTCGTTTCCACCAATTTTGTGTGTGTGGCCGTCTTTATTTTACTTTCGAACTCATAGTTCTTTACTCGAAATATTTTGTAGGGAGATGCGTATATATACCCCGACATGGCTGCGTATCACAGTTTGGCTGTTACGTTAGGACAAGCTGGTTTTTTAAAGGAGCTGTTGAATGTGATCGAGTCAATGAAGGAGAAGCCGAGAAAGATCAGAAATATGAGGCGTAAAGATTGGAATCCCACCCTTCAACCCGATATTGTTATATACAATGCTGTAAGGAGACAATCTGAAGTATAAGGCCTGGCCTTTTTGTTATTTATGTTATGCTTCTCTGTAATTCGTACGATTCCTTTTTTCAAGCTTCTAAATGCCTGCGTAACGACTTGTCAATGGAAAGGAGTTTCATGGGTTTTTCAGCAGTTGAGAGAGGACGGGCTAAGGCCTAATTCCACGAGCTACGGTTTGGCTATGGAGGTAAAAACAACGTATATTTTTGTCTAGACATTTTCTGCTAGAAAATCGCATTCGAAATAGTCAATTTTGTTTCTCTTATTTAGGTAATGCTCAAGTCTGGGAAGTACGACCTTGTCCATCACTTCTTCGATAAGATGAGAAGAACAGGCGAATCTCTCAAAGCCATTTCTTACAAAGGTAGCAGCAGTGTTACTTACTCGTCCATCTATAAAGCCATGGACTCTGTTTTCAATTCGGTTTTTTTTTCCTCAATTTTGCGGTATAGTCCTCGTGAGGGCATTTTGGGAAGAAGGTAAAGTCGACGAAGCTGTTAGAGCGGTGAGAGACATGGAAAGAAGGGGCATAATCGGAACTTCGAGCGTATATTACGAGCTCGCCCGATGCCTCTGCTCTCACGGAAGGTGGCAAGAAGCTACTTTCGAGGTCAGCTTTCACTATTACATCATATGACTCGTTTCTCTAACGTAGAGTTAAAACGCTTCCGATTCTAACCAGATCGACAAATTAAGACATCTTCCCCCGAAAAACCCCTGCCCGTAACTGTCACGGGGATGATCATCTCTTCTTTAGACGGCGGGCACGTGGAAAATTGCATATCCATCTTCGAGCATTATAAGGCGCTTATGAACCCTAATATCGGCGTGATCAATGCGCTCCTAAAAGTCTACGGTCGCAACGATATGTTCTTCGAAGCTAAGGAATTGTACGAGTCGACGCTGAGGAACGATTCGACGATCGATAATTCTACGGCGAAAGCAGATTCTTACACTTACGCCTCGATGCTCGAGGCGTCTTCGAGCGCTCAGCAGTGGGAATATTTCGAGCACGTCTACAAAGAGATGACCCTCTCGGGCCATCGACTCGTTCGGTATAAGCAGTTCCTATTGGTCGAGGCGTCGATGGCCGGGAAGGTAGTAGCTCTTACAAATTTGGTTTGGAATTATAAAAAAAAATTGGGATCGTAGTGGCATTTATTTTTTTTTTTACTGAATTAGTTATTTATTTTTTGGGATTTAGTGGCATTTGTTGGAGCACGCGTTCGACTCGATGTTAGAAGCGGCGAGGTGCCTCCTCGGTCGTACTTCACGGAACTGACCATCCAAGCCATTACGCACCGCGACTACGTAAGAGCGGTTCGTATGGTCAACGCAATGGCTCACGCGGACTTTCGGGTCGACTTTCGTGATTGGACCAATCTCTTCGATGCGAATAAAGAAAGGATCGATCTTGCGTGTCTGAACGAGTTCTTGGTGAAATTCTCGGGCGGGTCGAGGACGACGTTTTGGTTAGAGACGAAAGGACGGTCTTAGATTTGTTGAAATCGTTGGAGTTCGTATGTGGGCCCCGCGAGGACGAACCGTCGGGTTCGACCAATCGAAGTGTCGAACCCGATGGAGCCCCGGGAACCAGAGCTAGCAACGAAGATCGAGGGAGTTATTTGGGTTATTACCGTCTTACCCTTCCGACGAGGAGGACGAGGAGGAGGATGAAGGTTGGTTTGAATGTGGTGGTGATGTGCCTTCTGCCCATGAAATACTTGAGAGTTGGAAGAGGAAGTGACGAGGCTTCTAGTTATGGGTAGGGTCAAATACTATTGTTTTCTACACAATTTTTGGTGTGCTGATACATAACATTATTTTTTTTTTATCTTAGAACTGTAGTGCTGGTTTGTTTCACAGGTTTAGGCTTTTTAAATGTCTTTTTTTTTTTTTTGAGAGCAAAGACCATTTTATTTATAGAAGGTCGGCCGAAATCAAATTTGCTAAGGCTTGTGTGGGTGGGAGACGTTCCTCGCCATCCCAACCAAACACTTTAGCAAGAAGTGAGCGACCTCATTACAATGACGCTTAACAAAAGAGAACGAAATAGAGGAAAACGATTTCAAAAGATGCATGCAATCGTATAGGATAGCTCCTATCTTTGTCGATCTGACGACTTCTTGGATAGCTTTTCCACCACAGGCTTTTTAAATGTTAGTTTAGACCATGTTTGTGTGTTTGGTTTACCAATTTATATAAAGGCATGTGTTTCTCTGTCACAAATGTGAACTCATTTATACGGGTTTAGATAAACACACATGCACAGATGGATTGTTGTAAACTCGTTAACCAAAATATAAGCTAAGGTACCAAACAAACAGTTAATTTATATGTTATTTGCATGCATATAGATTGATTGTAAAGCTAATCTTTAAAGTGCTAAATAGTAACTACACATGCCATACCAATTAATTAGAAAACAGATACTATAACTAAGCCTCTCATCGTTATCTATACCATTATATAAAGAGACTATGAGGTCTATAAACTGTAATTTTGGTCCGTCAATTTAACATGTAATTTCAATTTTACCAAACTGCCTAATTACAATTTTACTCTTAAACTTTTCATTTATTACAAATTTATCCTTAAATTAAATTATTTCAAATAACTTAATTTATAATGTAAGGTGTTCAAATATAATAATATATTTGCAAACACATCGGGTGTGCTAAAATACTAATTATAACATATAGATTAGATCGATTAGTCTACTATAAGTCTCTCACTCTTTATCTATTAGACGGATTAGATCGCTATTTGTCTTACAATATCATGCATGTAAATAAAAAAATTCTAATATTGGTATTCTAAATTTTAGGAAGCCGTCCCTTTCCGTTCTTTACCATTTCTTTAGGTCAGACTTCAGAGGAACAAAAAAGGGAAGATTTTTCAAATTTAAAGAATTAAAATTACGTACTTAAAAGTTTGAATACAAAATTTAGGTATACTTTAAGCTCCACTTTTGCCGATTACTTTTATTAAAATATAAATCTTAGTCTTAAACAAGGTTATATGATCCTCTTTCACTTTCACAACCCGCACACCATAGATTGCTTCTTTCGATTTCGCCCTTATCTACTAACAATTATAATTATTATAAATGATAATTATTCATACTATTAGTACACTTGAGATTCTATTACAGATATATATGCCATGTAAATTAGGTGACTCGTTCCAATCAGCGTGGGGCGAGTGTTAAACCATCATGAATTATTAATTTATTAATTACTTAGCCGCCTTTTAAGAACAGTATCTAAAAGCTTAATCACAATGTCTTACAACTACTCAGCAGTACAGCGGGCGTTAGGACATGCATCCTATGCAAATGCATGCATCTAAAGTGTTAATTAAGTATTAATCACTCACAGTCATCGTTATTTAGTTATAATCTCATCAGCAAATACCAGTGACATTTCATTTTCGGCCCTTAGTGCCCAATGGCAAATTTTTAAGGAATAATAATATTACTTAAGGCCATCGTTCAAATGTCCTTTTTAGGTGTATAACATTTAGAAGTATATATTTTACTCGAGCTCAATTTCTGAAGTGGTTTGCCTTTAAACTCAAATTTATATATTCAGACTCAAAATAAATAAAATAGTAAAAAGCTTATAAGCTTTTGATCAGAAGTAAAACCACGCTCGAACTTCAGTCATATTCACAATCCTCTTTACAGCTAATCATATTTATGATAATGTTACATGCACTCTACGCCAATTATATTTATTATTATGACAATAAAATCGTATTTGGTAATATTTTGCGAGCAAGACATTACGGTAAAATTAAATAAAAAAAAGTACAAGTATCGTAAACAATATATGTTTTACACGATGTAAGTTCAAATATATCCAGCATTGAATACATAAAAATAACTCATGTCATCATTCTTCTTAAATTTAAGGACATTCACGCGTACACTACATGCATTGTGAAGAACCACATAAAGCCCAAATCAGATTCACAACTAACAAAAAAACTAATTTTATTTTTTATTAAAAATTTAGTTAAACACTAATCACCACTCGATTTTCCTCGAAACCCTAACTGGCCTCAATAGTCCCACTCCATCACCGTCATCAACCTCGAAGCTCTCCTCCTCATCGATCCTCCCAAACACACCGCCGTTATTACAACGGGTGGACCCCACTTTGCCAGCTGGCATCGATCTCCAGCGATGAGTAGGCGAACCTCTCCTCGCCTTGTTGATCGAAGACAACCTAAGCAGATCTTCGTCGACGACTGTGGCGCTTGTACTAATAACGGCATTATTTGTGGGGTCGGGCAGCCATGGCATTCCCGTAGGTCAGGCTCGGGCAGCCACCCATCAGCGATTTTACAGAAATGTCCCCCACCAGTACGAGGAATTTTATAGGGAGTTTGATGTATCTGTGGAGGGAGGTTTCTTTTTTCCGCTGTTTCGAAATGATCATTTCTTTTCTTTCTTTCTTTCTTTCTTTCTTTCTTTCTTTCTTTCTTCCTCTCGTCGAATTTCGAAGCGAAGAGCTAGGGTTAGGTTAGGTTTTTCTATTTAGGGTTGAGAATGTGAAGGATGGAGAGCTTCTTTGCATGTTTATTTATATAGTTAGTGTGGAATGAGCCTCCTCTCGCTAAGGGTATTTTTAATTTTTATATATTTGTTTATTTAAATTAAGTTGAGTAGGTGTGTCATTTTTTTTTATTAATTTTGATGAGACAAGATACCTAACTATCTCTCTCGAGGCTAGGCCTCACAAGGTTGCCCAAATAGATTTCTAATCGTACGTACATATGATAGCAATTGAAATTGCCATATATGTGATTTACGTCGTGCATGACAGAGTCAAACATATTTAAGTTAGACGACGTCTCTTTCTATATTCAAGAGTGTGTGGAAACTTGAATTTTGAATAAGTCTTTTCCTTTTCATTTCAATATTTAATGGTGTCTTAAAATAGATGGATCTCCTGAAGAGGCGGGTCAAACCAAAGTCGTGAAATTGCCAAATATCGGTCATGAATTCGATGAAATATGTTTTTAAGAAAATTTATGTGCCAAAATGTGCAACATAGCCGAAACACACGCGGCAGACTTTCCCATAGTAGCTTAATGGTTCTATACTTAATTATATGCATATGTATGAACCATATAAACTATTTATTCTATGTAGTATCATTTACACATACTATATTATTGAGATATGGATTCACGTTCTAGAATCTAACTGCGTTGGTTTTTAACTACGGTAGGAAATTAAATGATGATCAACCTCTTTTTTCTTTAGAACAATTATATTTTAAGCACACGCATAGAGTGCATAGAAAGTACTAGTTTGAATTACGGAATTGACTAGATGAACATAATTAGGATGGGTTTTGATTTTAAAAAAAGAAAGCCCTAAATCTCACAAAATGGATATATATCCAATGGTCTCTATTTTCTATATAATGGGCCTTTAACGAATCTGACAAAATGGATATATATCCAATGGTCTCTATTTTCTATATAATGGGCCTTTAACGTTATTGTAGCATATCTGTGTATCTAAATTGCTTGCCTTTATCATAAAACTATCATATCACAATTCAAATGCAGTCGTTCCATCAAAAATTAAATAAACAAGTACACTAACAAAACAAATATGAAAATTTTCATCACCTGAAGACACAAAAAGGGGTTACAAACATATCGGTCTACAACTTTAACTTGAAATAGGAAAAACTAATTATATATTTTCTCATATATTATTTAGGGTTTATGATCTTGAGTGTATATGTAATCTAGATGAGCGTTCTGAGTACTTCTCATCAAGCAATCCTCTTCACTGATTCCCTTGCATCTAGTTTCCACTCGATCTTTCTCAGCAGCTTCACCTAATTATTTCAAGAGCTATTAATTTAAACCTCAAATAAAAACGTATAAAAATATCATCAAATTAATTAGGAAGCAAGACATTATATTAATTAAACCCGAGATTTGTTGGCTTTCATCTCATCATGAGAAGCAGGTTCTCGGCGAGCTGAACTAGTGTTCATAGAAAAGAACAGAAGGACGACGTGGCCCATTAGCAGAAACGTCGATGTTTTAGAATCTTTTATCTTGATTTAATTTTGCATATTAATATATTTTGATCTCTCGAGAGTGAAGAAATAAAGATGGATAGGGGGCGAGATGATGGGTTATTTATAGTAGATATATAATGGCGTGTGGCAAGGAATAATTACGTATACATTCTCTATCAAGTAGGAACGCATCAATTTTTCATTATGCAACTACTTTTTTTTACATGGATGATGTTGATGATGCATGTAATGTAATTATATATAGTAGGTTAGTTGGGGATTAGCCATTTTGTTTGAGAAACGCGTTGACTAGTTATTAGATAAGAATATATGTGTTGACGAACGTGTGACTTATTCAATTAGACGCACGTAATTATATCAAAAGGACTGATCATTTTGCACTAAAGACAGTGGTCTATGAAGATATATATATGTTAGGATTGTGACCATATGCTTTTCATCATCTAGGAAATGTTACGTTATCTAGGAGAATAAGAGAAGGTATCAATGAATATATGAATAGAAGTGTGTTTTTTAATTCCTTTTTCTACAGGGAAAAATGGTATATTATATTTAAGTTCTCTTCTTATTTTCAAAGCAAACGTCATCTATTGTCAAAGAAAAATCTTGTGCTGTCGTGTAAAAGGCAACCAACATGTCTTTAATTTATGAAGATTGATTCCTATTTCGGCTGTGACGAGTGATTAGATTCTTCCCATAGGTGCAGAAATAATTCATATAACCGGTGCTTGTATAATATATATATATGTATATATCCTATATTACATTCAAATGTAGTTCTGTTGTGGTGTTGACACATGTCCTACAATAACAATTACAATAGAAAGAAATATAATATTAAAAAAAAAGTACTCATTATGTTAACTTACTAATTAATACACATTTATCTTAGCTTAATTATTAGTAAACAAACTACTATAAATAGTTAATATTTATTTATAATTAACTCCGTGCATTGAACTACTAGTATACATATCAATAATTGTTCATATTTTTCATTGCCAATTGAACAACTAAGATCCAATTAATAAAATCCTTTTATTGCCTAATGTCATAAGTTGGGCTGAGATCAATCTTCTTAAGCCCATTGCTTTGACATATGTTCTTAACTAGTTATTACCCATGCAATGCACGGTGTTAACTAATTTATATTAATAAATAACTATTTGTAATGGATTAATCATTGACATGTGTGATAGTGGGTAGTTTTTTATGTATTTATTTATTTATTTATAAATTTATTACAATTAATTATTAAAGGACACTTGGCATCATATGATGGCACCTAAATTTCTATAATTATATAAGATTTTCATTGCCAATTGAACAACTAAGATCCATTAATAAAATCCTTTTATTGCCTAATGTCATAAGTTGGGCTGAGATCAATCTTCTTAAGCCATTTCTTACACTAGTTATTACCCGTGCAATGCACGGTGTTAACTAATTTATATTAATAAAGAACTATTTGTAGTGGATTAATCATTGACATGTGTGATAGTGGGGTAGTTTTTTTTATGTTTTTATTTATTTAGTTATAAATTTATTACAATTAATTATTAAAGGACAATGGCATCATATGATGGCACCTACATTTCTATAATTATATAAGATATTGTAAGATTGAACCGAAATATGTAAACTGGTGAAAGATTTGGGAATAAAACTCCCTTGGTTGAGATTTAGATAGAAGATTCGAATTTGAAATATCTGAATTGATAATGGTTGTTTGGTCGAATCGAATACAATATAATAATATTGATTAGAATGGTACTACGATTATTCTTGAATTAAATATTATAATAGTCTATAAATTCCAAGCAAGTCCCATAAAGCATCTTATTCTAATGACTATGATTATTCTTGAATGAATTGTAGGTAAGGGATTGCTTCATTTTCTCTCTTGTTCCAATTGTTAGTCCGAATAAGAATATATTTTCTAGGGTAAAATGCGTATAACCCCCCGTGGTTGTGCGGAAATGCACACCTATGATTTTTTTATTGCACGGTACTCCCCTATGGTTTAACTAAGGTTGCACCGTACCCCCTCGGGCAGCAGTTTTTTGCCCGAAGTGGATTACACGCGCTCTTACTGCATGTGGGTTAAGCTTGGAATATACTATTTACTGTTATATGACTAGAATAACCCTTAATATTCACCTTCTTTTCAAATGAGAACCCTCGGACATCAGTTTTTGCCCGAAATTGGATTACATGCACTCTTGCACGCGCTCAATGACCATATTATTCACTGTTAAATACCCATAATAAGCCCAACTATTCACCTTCTTTTCAAATGATAACCCGGGGGTAACTCTTTTTATTCTAGATAGGGCCGATGGTTATCATTTGAAAAGAAGGTGAATATTTAGGGTTATTCTAGTCATTTAACAGTAAATAATATGTTCCAAGCTTAACCCACCTGCAGTAAGAGCGCGTGTAATCCAATTTCGGGCAAAACACTGCTGCCCGAGGGGTACGGTGCAACCTTAGTTAAACCATAGGGGAGTACCGTGCAATAAAAAAACCACAGGGGTTTATGTGCATTTTCGCGAAACCACGAGGGAGTTATATGCATTTTACCCATATTTTCTATCTAACTTGTGTGAGATGATTCTTCATCTACTGTTAAATACATTGTTTTGATTATGGTCATTAATTCAACCATAACTAGTGGCGCTACAATCATTACAATAATTTAAATTTAATTGACCATTTCGTTGTTTTAGGATATCGGTCCATTGTAGTATACTAGATGTCATGGCCGCACGTTGTGCGGCTTCTGTATAACCTTACCCCGAATCGAATGCTTAAAACTGTTAAACTGCCCGTAGGTTAGCTCTTGCTTAAACTGTTAACAGTTAAGTCGTGCTTAAATCTATCTAGCATTCTAGCCTGACCTTCACCTAAAGCAGAAGAAGATATTTTCTTGCTTCTACGTCCTGGGGAATTAGAGTTAGAATCGTGTTCCAATGAACTTTTATGTTCGCCGCGATTGCTTCATTGCTTTCAAAGCTATTCAGGATAAGATGTCATTTATGACAACACGAAATTAAGTGCAATAAAAGACATACTGTGTGACAGCTAAACAGCTGAGACCAAGTAAGATTTTTCAGCTTCACAAAGGTGATAAGCTGCCTGCATTGCATCTCTTGCCACACTTGTGGGCTGCAGATCGTGTACATTTCTTGCAAAAACTGAAAAAACAAAAATAAAAGAACAAGATATATCAAATTATTTAATGAAATGAAGGCCTTGGGATGAAAAGAAGACAAATTAAGAATCGGTAGTCCGCATATTGCTTGGTGTCCACAGGTGGTGCTCGGCTCATCAGCATATATCCAAGCAAATGTGCACAACAACTACCTATCTAAGTCAAAATGAAATGATAAGTTAAATAAAAGAATGAAACAATTTAAATAAACTAATGACAAACATATTAAGGATGGGCATGATTACAGCACATGAAACTATTTCATGAAGCCGATCAATGCAAGGAACTTTAGGTACTGAACCGAAAACTAAACAGCACCGGACACTTTCATCATCATCATCATCATCATCTCTGCCTTTATTTTCTATTACTGCAGTAGCTTCTTTCTCCTTCTTTTCCCATCATCTTTCCATTTAAAATTGAACCGTCGAAGGTGAAGATTGAACAAACTGACCTCTATTAAGGATGGGCATGATTACAGCACATGAAACTATTTCATGAAGCCGATCAATGCAAGGAACTTTAGGTACTGAACCGAAAACTAAACAGCACCGGACACTTTCATCATCATCATCTCTGCCTTTATTTTCTATTACTGCAGTAGCTTCTTTCTCCTTTCTTTTCCCATCATCTTTCCATTTAAAATTGAACCGTCGATGGTTGAAGGTTGAACAAACTGACCTCTAAGAGGCCCACAAGTACCTTGTTTTGGGTTCACATCTTCCGAATCAAGATCTAGAACAATTTTACAGGTACAGACATGGGATTTCCCTTCCGGCCATGCGTTTTCTGTGGGATTTTATTTGAAGGATAAAAAGAAAATTAAATCTTGCTCCGGTGAGAAAGATTCAAACAGCTGATGATCACTGTGATCGTAATTAAGTTAAGGGAAGGCGATTAAACCTTCTTGAGCATTATCCATCAGCTCCATCCAGCCCTTCCACGTCAGCATTGGTCTCCAGCCGATCTCCCGCTGCGAGCCCACGTACAGGAAATTCATCTGCTGCTCGGAGAACGGCCAGTAGATCATCGAATTCCAGCCACAGTTCGCCAGAAATCGACGATCGACGGATAACTCAGCAGCTTCTCCTGCGGGCACCAGTAGAAGATCAACCCTCGCCCTCGATTTTGCGTAGGAACTCCTCCGATATCGCCTAGCTGCCGCGGTTGACGAGGCTGGACTTTATCGCCCATAGGAAATGGCACTTGCTGTTTGCTAATCCCAGACGATTTCGATCAATTGTTTGGGGGTAGCGACGACCAAGCCGCTGAAGTTCGTGCTGTCTGTGAATCTTTCGATGAGAGAGAGGGAGTAGCGAATAAGACGATACTGGCATAACACTTTCACTGGCAACTGAGAATTGCAAGTAACCAACACAAAAGATATTAAACAATAACAACTGGCAACTTATTGTTAAATCGGCTTATTCTCGCTTTTAGAATAGTAATAGATATGATATTACAAGTAATACGCCTTTTATTACCTTGCCTAAATCTTTCCGGAAAGATGTTGTTTAGGTTTGTAGTATTATATGCTTGTATTTCTATATCTAATATTTTGAATGTTCTTTTTTACCTTAAACATCTATTATTAATTAGATTAAGCTGATTTATAGTCGTGTTAATTATCTGTACTCTCTTCTATAAAGAGCCTAAGGGATGAAAAATATAATTGGTATGCCAAACTGACCAATCAAATTTTTTCTACAGTAACTACTATCAAAAAAATAAAAACCTATTAAATCATGATAACTACGTCATTCTATTTTTAGTATATCAATTATTAAAAAAATATTATTAAACCACATAGCTTTAAAACTCATAATAACCAGCGCATTTTATTTTAAGTATATAATTTATTAAATTCATCCACTATCATTAATTTTATATTTTATAACTTATTAAATTTCATCCAGTAATAGTTAATATTATATTTTAAATTTATTAAATTCATCCATTAATAATTAATTTTCTATTTTTGCACACATATATGATGTGTAAAAGTACTAGCATATATACTGTATTCAAATCTCGTGATAAATTGTTATATGAGCCGCCATGTTACATTGTCATTTTAGAATATAACTAGAAAAAAGATTGCCTTGACAATTGGGTATGGCTTTAATTAAGTCCTTGGTACCTATTTGAAAAATTAGCAAAAGAAGCTTTGATGCTATAGATTGACTATCCCTCTTTTGTCTTTCGCTATTCGGAGTTTAAAATATGCTTACACACTCGTATATATCATACTAGGTTTTAGAGCCGTGCCAAGACGCGGAAATAAATACCCATATTTTTCTTATATGATTGGCAATAACAGAATAATGTTTTTACTATAAAGTAATTAAAATATATAAAACAACATAAATAAAAACCTTATTTGACCTGGTCATCTTGTTTGAACCATGCGCTTTATACCCCTAATTTGTATTATTATATATAAATTACAAAGAGAATAACTACAAAACAAAATTTTGAAAAGGGAAATTCCATTTGATATATTTTGTTTAAGACTTTCCCGTTAATGCCCAAAGTAACTTGAATTGGGTAGGTCCCCTAAGATTTTTTGATGCCAAAGTAGTTTTCAATTCCGGTTGTTTACCCTTGTGTAAGGTTTTCGAATGTAGGTACCCCTACTGTATGACGGCGTGATTTTAGAAAGCCACTAAAGGTTACCTCTCCCTTGAAAACACTTTATGCACAAGTTGGAAAAGCTTTAAACAGTGGTCACAAAGCATAACTGAAAACTACTTTAGGCACCAGTTGGAAAAATCTTAAATACGGAAGACCTACCGAAATTCAAAATAACTTGGGCATTAACTGAAAAACCTTAAACGCAAGGTACAACTGGAATTTCCCTTTAAAAATTAGCATAATTATTTCGTTTCACTCAAACGGTCTATCTAATGCAAAAAACAAAGAGAAACATGGAATATTAAAAATAATAATAAACTTTCTTTTATATCATCAAAATAATGAAAATTTTTACCTATTAATCATTTAAAATACAAAATAAAATAATGATAACTTCACAGTAAAATCTATGTAACGTTCTTTCTTCTTGTTTGAACAATGCTATGAAAAAAATAAGTTAAATACTTGAACGCATTATAATATCTCAATCAAGACATAGACAAGGAATACATAACTATTGAAATAGAACTGAGAAATTTAGCAGAGACATTAAGTAAAACATTAACAAATGTAATTAGTGAAATATAAACAATATAATATAAAATACATCCATTGATAAACATGAACTAGTAAAAACGGTATCATTATTCATCACAATTTCCAACTTACTAAAACAATAAATATGAAGTGGTACCTGGGCTCGACACTAATATAGCTTCATCATCATATTATATACTCCCTTTGTCCCATTTCTTTTGGACATTAGGGTATGATAGGGTTTTTAAGAAACTGAATATTTTAATAATATAATACAATTAAAGGTAAAAAAGTGTATATTTTGACACGTACATTTTTAAGAGTATTTAATATTATTATATTGATTGTTTGTGGCTGTTTTTTGCTAAAATAGCAAATGTACAAAAGACAGCGGGATGCCTGATATAGTAAAATGTACAAAAACTATAGGGACAGAGGGAGTATTATATATTAAATCTAAGGTATTTTTTAAATTGAAATGGTGTGAGAGAAACATACTACCACAAGTAGTAACTAATAATAAGGTCATAGGCAATCATTACCCGGTCTTGTAGATTACGACGAAATACTGTTGTCACTACAAAAAAACATTATTGTGACTACTTTCCTAGTGGCAAGAAATATGCCACAGTATAGATATAAATATTGTGACAAAAAATTGATGTCACTAATTGAAGAGAAAGTGACAAAAAAATCCCCACAACTCGTTGTCACTAATTGTGATAAATGTGCCAATATTTTCGCACGTCACTATTCCTTGACGCTAGAAACTTGGCGACCTATTGTGGCAAAAGAATCGTGTCATAATCCAAAACAAATAATGATAGCATTAATTACCATCAATATATCATCAATAGAAATATTTGTATCAATATGACATCATTACTAAAAATATAATTAAATTATTGATAACAATAATTATCACTAATAAAAAGACACACATGGACACACACAACACACATAGAACCCACGCACACACAACACACATAGAACCCACGCACACACACAGACACACACAACACACACACACGAACACACACAGATACACACAACACACATACACGAACAAACACAGACCATCCTCGCAAGTTCTCTGCTCCAAGGTCCACCCTCTAACCATTTGACCTCCACCCGTCGTTGTCCGCCATCCCGCTTCCACCCGACTTCTCCCCCTGCGCTTCGGTGTTGATTGACTAAGAACAAGGTCAGATTTCAATCAAGAATTCAGTGTAATCGTTTTGACGTTTGATGGAAACTAATTGGGTGTGTTATGCTATGGAATCATTGTAATTTTGTGTAGTTGACGTTAATTTCATCTTGAATTGGGTTTGATGTCGTTTCTATGCATCGTTCGTTTTTTTGTTTTTTTTTTTCCTATTTTTATTATTAAATGCAGTTGCTTTACGTTATTTTCTTAGATGTTCTTATAAATTTGTTGTAAACTGATATTCTCCGTAATACTTGTCGAGCTGTCAGTTAGAGCATTCTGATTGTTGTGTATATGCATCTATTTTCTATTCTTTTATGGTTAAGCTTCGAAGTGTTGGAATATTTTGCTAAATTGAAAACAATTTAACTGTATAATTTTCGCCTAGAAACTATTATAACTTATAGTTTATTGCATGAGTCTTTCTACTCTTCCTTAATTTATTATATTTTATATTAGTAGAATTTTATCTTCAATTTCATTACATGAACAGGAAGTTGAAATGGATAAAAGTTGGATGAGACTTGCGAATAGAGCATGCCTAGAGTATGAAAATGGAGTTCAACAGTTCCTGGATTTTGCATATTCTTCTGTTAGAGTGGAAAAAAATTAGATGTCCTTGTAAGAGATGCAACAATGTGTGCTTTCAAAGTCGATATGACGTTGAAGCTGATTTGCTACCGTATGGCATAATTCGAGACTACGACCCTTGGATTCTTCATGGTGAGGAGTATGATGAGTCTGATATTGAAGAGTTTGACACCGATGAAGAAAGCAGCGACGAGCATGAGTCCAACAACTTAAATAGGAATGACACTCAGAATTGTCCTGAAGTGCAAAGCATGCTAGAAGATTGCTATACAGCAGCAACAACGAATGCTTGGGAAGGTGATGAGTCTGCGAGAGATGAAAATGCTGTTCCAAAATGTGAATCCGATAAATTTATGAGATTACTGAAAGATGCTGAGAGCTATATCCAGGATGTGGAAATTTCTCAATAATGCATTTGAAGATTCTTAGCCGATGGAGCAACAAGTCATTTCAATGTTACTTGAAGTGTTTGAAGAAGGCGCTTCCAAATGGTGAGACACTCCCTTGCTCGTATTATGAGGTTAAAAAGATAATCCAGGACCTTGGGCTGAATTATGAAAAAATTCACGGCTGTGTGAACGATTGCGTGCTGTTCAGGAAGGACTACGAAAATGCGGATAAGTGTCCAACATGCTCAGCATCTCGCTTTAAGTTTAGTGACAGTGATCATGACAAAATGGTGGAAAAAACTTTCAAAAGGTACCGCAAAAGGTTTTACGTTATTTTCCATTGAAGCCAAGATTACAAAGGTTGTTTATATCTAAAGGAACAACCGAAGATATGAGATGCACAAGGAAAAATGCAAAAATGGAGAGTTCAGGCATCCAGCTGATGCAGACGAATGGAAAGAGTTTGACAAAAAACACAACTCATTTGCTCAGGATCCCCGTAATGTTAGACTTGGTTTAGCAACAGATGGTTTTAGTCCTTTGTCAACCATGAGCTTATGCCACAGCACATGGCAGTTGTTCTTTTGCCGTACAATTCGCCCCCTTGGAAATGTCTGAAAACCCCATTTTTCATCTTGTCAATGCTTATACCAGGTCCAACATCTCCAGGAAACGACATAGACGTATTTTTGGAACCATGATTGTCACATTATCCTGCACCAATTGTTCCCGATTTCAATGCGTGGTTTGCTGAATGATAATCTATGTGAGGCATTACACGAAGTTAGTAATTTCCTCAAAAAATTTTTGCTCAACGACATTAAATAAAATGGAATTGGAGCATCTTGAAGATGGAATTGCTTTTGAACTTATGCAAGTTAGAAAGGATTTTCCTCCATCATTTTTTGATATTATGATACATTTGCCTATTCATCTAGCACGAGAGGCAGTTTTAGGAGGGCCTGTACAATATCGATGGATGCATCCAATTGAAAGGTAGCATAAATTCGTTAATTATCAGTATGCCTTACTTATTCATTTAAGATAATACTTCATTGAATTTAATGCTGTCCTTTAGATACTTGTTTCGATTAAAGAAATACGTCAACAACAAGGCGTTTCCAGAAGGATCCATTGCTGAGGGGTATATTACCGAAGAATGTTTAACCTTCTTGTTCGATGTACTTGAATGGCATTGAGACACGATTCAACAGTGGAACGAAATTATGATAAGTGCAGGGAAACATTAAAAGGAAGTTTCTCGGTGTTTTCTGAAATTCACGTCTCATCGGAAAAAGGAACATATAGCTTTCTAGATGATAAATCTTGGAAGCAGATGCATGTTGATGTTTTAAAGAATTGTGATGAAGTATTGACTTACATCGGTACATCAATTTTATTATGATGATTGTGCTTTCTTAATGATTATTCTCCAAGTTCACTTTTTTAGTGAGCATAAGGATGAATTGAGAAACAAGGTTGCCTACGTGTGGAAAAGGAAAACGAGGAGTCATTCTTTAAACGTTTTGAACAACGTGTAAGTATGTCGAATCAATGTTTATTAACTCTATAGTTTCATTCTATCGAACGAATGTTCATAATCTGTGGAATTCGTAACTTTTTACGATTTATGCCTTATGTTATCTAAGTGCGCGCATGTATTCCTATAGCTTGTTGTTCGTTTGTTGATTTCCTCATACGCACTATATAATATATGTTAACATCAATGTTTTAAAACGCGTAAAGCGCAAACCGTCGCGTTTGCTTCCGGTAGCGCGTAGCGTATATAGCGTAGCGCATTGCGTGAGTATTTCAAGCAAGCAAGTTATTGATGCCAAAAAACATAATATATGACATAATTATCATTATTTGTTGAATTGTAGCTTATATATCCATTAATATAATTAACATATTAACGGAGAACATGTGCATCAAAATTATAAATAGCATCAATACAATAGTTCACAAAATAACATTATTTTCGTTTAATAATTTGAAAATTATTGTGTTTAAATAGTGGTGTGTAATTTTTAATACATCTGTTACATAAAAAAGAAAAAATATATAAAGTATACAAAAAGAAAAATTACGCACTTTGTGAGGGCAGGCCCACCACCTAGATTAGCCTCGTTGGCTCCTACCATACAGCTTCCTTCGCGTTAACTGTCAGAACAAAAAGAAACATTCATTTCGTCCCACACCGGTAACTGTTAGAATAAAAGGGTACAACACTGTCTATATAAACAACCTGTAGAGTGTAGAATTTGTAGCTTCACAGCCAATTGCTTCTTTTGGGCCGATTAATTTTGAAAAGTTGGCCTAATTAGCGGAATGGATCCGCGAGTTCGAGTTTTCCTTTCCTTTTTTATTTATTTTTAGCTTTATAAAATTAAAATAATAACAAAAATATAAATAAAAAATAAAATGCTATAATTTATACGCATCGAAGCGTTTTTAAAAAATTTTGTGCGTTCGCGCGCTAGTGCACTTTCTAAAACACTGGTTAATATATGTTAAACTCTCTGATTTAATATAAACAAATTATAGCCTCTTTTATATGCATATTTTTCGTTATTTCTTGGGGTCTTTACACATAAATACCCATTTGGAAAAAACTTGTAATTTAGTACCCTGTCAGATTTTTTAAATGTAGGTACCTAGTAGAATAAATTTATTGCAGATAGATACACGATCCGCCGCAGGTACGCCAAACAACACATTTAGGTACCCTATATCAACGTATTGTGGTACGTCATACGTTGAGAAAATGGTACGTCGTATTAGCACATTTAGGTACGACATCTTTAACACATAAGTACGCCGTACAAACACATTCAGGTAACCTATATCAACGCTCCATGGGACGCCATACCCACACAGAAGGTACTGCGTGACTGAAGAACTAGTGAACATTAAATCGGGTACCTATCTGTAACAATTTCTGACATGGGTACCTATCTGTAAAAATTTTAGTCAAATAGGTATTTATTTGTAGATGTCACTTATTTCTCGGCATAATTATGTCTAATATATATTATATAAAAACATCTGGTTTCACCTAAGTTAAATTACAGTATAAATATTGGAGATATTGCCAGTATAGTGCCACACACATTTCTCACAATCGACTAAATTCAGTTCGAAATGAGTAAAGTATTTTGCTAAAAGACAAATACTAATAAATACTCTAAAATCTAATATGGTAAACTGAAACCCATATTCAAATGTTTACTGTTTCCTATACGGGTTTGTGTTAGGATCCATACTTACTGGGCTTGGCCCATTTGCTTATATATCGTATTTCGTCAGTCCATTATAGTATAGCTCATTTACTATGCATTTATATATTCAATATCAAATGTATCGAGGAATTAAGCAATGAATTAATCTAATGTTCTCTCCTCTTGTCTATGCTTTTTCTCATCCCAATCTCTCGTCTCTGATCTCTCTTCTAATTCCCATGATTTCTTCCTTCTTCACCTTCTATCTTCTCTAGCTCACTTTCTCAGCTCTCTATATCTTATTCTCTCGCTTCTCAATCGTATTTCACTCACTTCCTCGAATATAAAGGCACGCACGTCAACTGT
The DNA here is from genome assembly GCA_027422505.1 of Craterostigma plantagineum. Lineage (NCBI taxonomy): Eukaryota > Viridiplantae > Streptophyta > Magnoliopsida > Lamiales > Linderniaceae > Craterostigma > Craterostigma plantagineum. Next base: position 10,503 of record JAPQWV010001339.1, on the reverse strand, counting down.
TCGACCAAATAAAAAGTAAGACCTACCAAATTATGGTCGGGATCTTACAACGTGGTATCAGAGCATCGATTCTCGGATTTTGCTTCAAATATGGCAGATTATTCGTTCAATCCCGAAGCTATGAGGGTCTCGTTCCTGGAGATGGAACGGCAGCTTGATGAGTTTTCTTTGGGTCAATGAAATATACAAAACACCTTACAGGTAATACTTCGCGAACTCGATAGCATGAACATGAACGAACAGTTCTCGACGTCTTCGAAGTCTGAGGTTGATTCACTATTCGTTGGAAATGATCTCTCTGTTGTTAATGATGAGGTTATGGTTGACGAGACTGAGGTTGATGAGTTGATTGGTGATGAATCTATGCTGTCAGGATTGATGGATGACTCCATGCTGTTGGGCGATGTGGAGTTACCGGCTGAAGTTGAATTATCCTTCGTTTATGACGATAGGAAGTCGGTGATGGGTGATGAAGATGCTAGGTCATTGGTGTTGGATGACGTGGATTTTTCCAGTGTCGGTAGGAATGATTCGCTCGTGTTGGGTGAGAATGATTCGGTCGTCTTGGTTGATGAATCTGTGTGTTTGAGGTCGATTCGGTATTGATTGAAGATACCTCGGGGTTGGTTGAGATGGGAGTAATGATATGTGATAGTGATGCGGTTCTGACTGTGGATAAGTTCTTGGTCATTGATGATTCATTGTCGATTGAGGAGGGTCTGTTGGCGTGAGCGATGGTAACTCGTCGATGATGCTTAAGAAGGATTCGCTCGTGGTGGTTGATGAATATGTGTTAGGCGACGAGGAGTTTGTACGGGTTGACGTTCTTGAAGAGCCCAAAAGATTTTTATCATATCAAAATATGGTGTTCGATCGAGGACGGTGGAAGGGCGAAAAACTACTCGTGGAAGGGGGTCCTAACCTTCCATTTGATAGGGGACGGAGATATGTCACACTCAATCTTGTTAGCGAGGACTCGGATTTACCATTTGATCGAGGTCGATATGGAATTTATTATGCTAATTCTCTCAAGTGGGAAAAGGTGGAAGCTCTTTTAGGCGCGTATGTCATGGGCGTTGGGAAATCATGGGTTCGTTTTATGAGAGTGAAGCTATTGCATGATCGAACATGGTATCTATTTAGTGATTTTAAGCTGCTCGAGATGGTGTCGTGCTCTTACTCGAGAGTTTTCCTTTCGATCGCGGGAAAAGTACAACGATGATAGCAAGTGATATCCGTGGTCTCTTTGATAGACATCATCGTCACGATACGGTTTGCTACTTTCAAACTATCTCCTACGTCTATAGATGATTGGGCAATTGACAGGCCACTGCCTTGGGCTTCTGCCACCTCAACTCCTCTGATTGCTAGTTCACTTTTCTCTTCGATCGCGGAAAAGGTTCGTCGACCGTGGCTGAAGATGATCATGGTTGCTTGGTTGGACATAATATCAACTATGCCGGCGTTTCACATTATCATCCTCGAGGACGAGGATGTCTTCACGGGAGGGAAATGTTAGGATCCATACTTACTGGGCTTGGCCCATTTGCTTATATATCGTATTTCGTCAGTCCATTATAGTATAGCCCATTCACTATGCATTTATATATTCAATATCAGATGTATCGAGGAATTAAGCAATGAATTAATCTAATGTTCTCTCCTCTCGTCTATGCTTCTTCTCATCCCAATCTCTCGTCTCTGATCTCTCTTCTAATTCCCATGATTTCTTCCTTCTTCACCTTCTATCTTCTCTAGCTCACTTTCTCAGCTCTCTATATCTTATTCTCTCGCTTCTCAATCGTATTTCACTCACTTCCTCGAATATAAAGGCACACACGTCAACTGTTCGACCAAATTCCAAGTAAGAACCTACCAATTACGGTCGGTCGAATATAAAGGCACGCACTTACAGTTTGCTTTTATTAACGAATGAGAATATATAGATATATGTGAGTCTGTGTGTGTCTATTTAAAATAAACTCCAAAAATTATCTGATGTAAAAATTAGTCCTAAAACCCTAAAAACTACCAATAATCTCTTTTATAATGCCCATGCTATTCAACCAAAATAATTAACTTTCCTAAGTAAAAAACATCAATTTATCAGCTTTTCTTTCTACATATTATGATGCGGGTTGATCAAAAGATACTATGTAAGAACCAAAAAGAAAAAAGAAAATAAACTTGAAACTCAACAATGACAAGGTAAAGGACCATTCATTGTGATAAGAATATTCTGGATTTAGATGGAATCATGGAACATGTTTATGAAGGGCGGTTTCAATTATACATACGTGTTACAATTTAATAGACTCCATCATACTTTATGACCAGATAAGTATTGGGACATGATTCCTAACGTAATCCTATCATCTGGTAACAATTTAGGAAAAGATAAAAAGTAATAAAGATACATATATGCATTTTATATGCGTGTATATAAGTTATATAGATTCGACTTATTTGGTTTTGTCGGCCTCATGCTAACCACTATTCTTGATTTAGAGCAATAACATAACTAATTCATTTTTAATTTCCTTCGTTTCCTATCACTTCCGAGCATTAACTAGAAAACAGAAAGAAACTATTGCATAGAATTAAGGGAAAATAACAATTGGGTCACTAGTTATATTAACTTTCGATTCAGGTTAATGATAGTAAATGTTAGATAATATATAATTGATTTTATAAATTATATGTGAATGAGAAATTTAGAAAAATAATTTATTTATGAATTGGGCTTTGAAAATGCTATTGGGCTTCGATTTTGGCCCAATAACGGCCCAACTTCTAGAAGGCCCAACTTCTAAGATTGGATGATGGCTTGGTGATTGAGTGGTTTTTTGGAGTGGTTCAAACCACTCCTCAACTCAAACGTGTATGTCATTTAAAAAAAAAATTAATTAATTTTTTATTACATACTTTTGGCTATAAATAGGCCATTATTTCTAAGGAAAAATACACAAGAAATAAAAGAAAAAAAATACTAATTCACAAAATATTTTCTGCTATCATTCTTGTTCTGTTCGTTGTCGGTGTCGTTTTGTGCTAAACGAACGCCGAGTTTTTCGAAGTATCCTGAGAAATAGACGCTCGTTAAAACCTCTAGCACATACGTGAGGGAGCGAATCTATTTTAAGGAAATTGTGTGCTACACAATCTTCGATTTTTTTCCAGCCAACAATCTTAAATAGATTCGACAATCCGCAAAAATGTCAGAATACGTGGACTTCCTCAACAACCAAGAATCTACGAGAAACGAACAAAACATTGACGTTCTCCCTATTACTTTTATCCCCACTGCCATACATGTGGTAACGAAGCCAAGCGTACCGGTCAACCACCTGGAGAAGCCAGAGAAATTTAGGGGGACAGCCTCGACGTTCAAACGATGGCAACAGAAGATGCTGTTCTACCTCACCACGCTGAACCTAGCAACATACCTGAAAGAAGTCGAGCCTAAGGTGAACGACGGCGAGACGAACGCTGAGGTCGTGATCGCTGTTGATGCATGGAAACACTCTGATTTCCTGTGTCGTAATTATATTCTGAACGCCCTAAGCGATACTCTGTACAACGTGTATGGTGCGGTCGCTACGGCTAAGGAATTGTGGGAGTCGTTAGACCAGAAATATAAAACTGAGGATGCCGGCACAAAGAATTTGTTGTCGGACGGTTCCTTGATTATAAGATGGTCGATTCCAAGACTGTCATCAGTCAAGTGCAAGAGATCCAATTGATCTTGCACGAGATCCATGCAGAACGAATGGTTCTGAGTGAATCTTCCAAGTCGCTGCTATCATTGAGAAGCTGCCGCCGGGCTGGAAGGACTTCAAAACTATCTCAAGCATAAGCGCAAGGGGATGTCTTTGGAGGACTTGATTGTTAGACTTCGAATCGAAGAAGACAACAAAAGGTCGGAAAAGAGAGTGTCGAGCTCATCTGAACCGAAAGTAAACTTGGTGGAACATAGCTCTAAAAAAGGCAAAGGCGCGGTTGAACCCAAAGCGAAACTTGGGGCGACCGGAGGCGTCGCTAAGCCGAACTATAAGTTCAAGGGAAAGTGCTTCAACTGCGGCAAATTGGGCCACAAGTCGTCGGACTGTCGCTTTCCGAGAAGGAGCCATGAAGCCAACATGGTGAGAGACATTACCAAGGAGGTTGACGAGATGAGTCTTGTCGCGGTGGCCTCGGAGGTAAACATGATTGGGTCAAATCCACAAGAATGGTGGATCGATACCGGTGTTACACGTCATGTGTGCACGAACCGTGGACTCTTCTCTACCTGTGAGCCTGTTGAAGGAGAAAAGATCTACATGGGCAACTCGACTGCTGCTACCGTCGAGGGAAAAGGGAACGTGCAGCTCAAAATGACTTCCGGAAAAATATTGACGCTGAAAGATGTGTTGTACGTTCTGGAGATACGGAAAAATCTGATTTCGGAATTCTTGTTGAACAAGCATGGTTTCCGTATTGTTATTGAATTCGACAAAGTGATATTGTCTAAGTCGGGTATGTTTGTTTGTAAAGGTTATGCTTGTGATAGTTTGTTCAAGCTCAATGTAATGACTATTGTAAATGAGAATGAAAAACGTTCTTCCGTTTACTTGCTTGAATCTTCCAATTTGTGGCACGGTAGATTAGGTCACGTTAATTTTGAATCGATACGTCGATTAATTAACATGGACCAAATTCTAACCTTCGAAATTAATTCGAAACATAAATGTAAAATTTGCGTTGAAGCAAAAATGACGAGATCGCCTTTTCCCTCGGTAGCAAGAAGTACCGAACCACTTGAATTAATTCATAGCGATTTATGTGATGTGAAATACGTTCAAACACGTGGTGGCAATAAATATTTTATAACATTTATTGACGATTGCACCAAATATTGCTATGTTTATTTGCTTAAGAGCAAAGACGAAGCATTAGAGAAATTTGTTCTCTACAAAACCGAAGTTGAAACGCAACTCGGCAAGAAAATAAAAGACTGAGAAGTGATCGGGATAGGGAATACAAAGCGCCAATTGGCAGCTTTTGTGTGGAACATGGTATCGTCCATGAAGTGACTGCCCCGTATTCACCTCAATCAAACGGAGCGACCGGACGAAAGAATCTCACGTTAAAAGAAATGATGAATGCGATGTTGCTGAGTTCAGGTCTACCGCCTAATATGTGGGGCGAAGCTATCTTGTCGAGTAATTACCTATTAAATAGGATACCTCGAAAGAAAATGAATAAAACTCCATATGAGTTATGGAAAGGAAAGACGCCTTCGTACCAACATTTGCGAATGTGGAGGTGTTTTGGCGAAGGTTGTTGTACCTACGCCTAAAGCGGTGAAAATTGGTCCTAAAACGGTGGATGTATTTTCATAGGATATGCACACAATAGTATATCGGTTTCTGTCTATGATTCGAAAATTTCCGATATTCACAAGAACACGGTCATGGAATCGAGGAATGCATATTTCTTTGAAAATGTATTTCCTTGTAAATCCGGTGATGGATCCTATCATCTAACCGAGATGATATACAAACCGAGATCCTAGTACGATTCTTGAGATTCAACCGAGACGAAGCAAGCGTGCCCGAATAGAGAAATCTTTTGGTGACGACTTTGTTACATATTTAATTGAAAAGGAACCACTAACTTATGACGAGGCAGTGAGCTCCGTGAACGGGCCTTTATGGAAAGAAGCCATAAAGAGCGAGATTGATCCTATTCTGCAGAATTATACTTGGGAGTTAGTTGATCTCCCCAAGGGATGTAAACCTTTAGGATCAAAATGGATCTTTTAAAAGGAAAATGAGACCAGACGGGTCTGTGGAAAAGTATAAAGCCAGACTTGTTATGGATACAAACAACGCGAAGGCTTAGATTATTTTGACACATATTCTCCTGTGACGAGAATAAATTCGATAAGGATGATAATTGCTATCGCGTCCTTAAGAAATTTGGAAGTACATTAAACGGATGTCAAAACAGCTTTCTTAAACGGTGAATTAGACGAAGAAATATATATGGAGCAACCCGAGGGTTTCGTGCTCCAAGAACCAAAAAGAAAGTGTAGATTGATCAAATCTTTGTATGGCTTGAAACAAGCCCTAAGACGTGGCACGAAAAGTTTGATCACGCGATGATCAACTACGGCTTTAAAATTAATGAGAGCAGTAAATGCGTTTACTCAAAGGAAACAGGCGATGACTACGTCATTTTATATCTGTATGTAGACGACATACTCATTGTTGGTAGTAATGACAAAATGGTCAAGTCTACCAAGGATATCTTGAATTCGAAAATTTGACATGAAAGATATGGGACTTGCCGACGTGATTTTAGGAATTAAAATCATATGAACGGGTAATGGTCTTGTTTTGAGTCAAGCTCATTACGTAGACAAAATTCTCGACAAATTCTGCAAAGGTGATTCTGGTATTGCCAGAACGCCATTAGATCGAAGCATTCATTTGTCGAAAAATCGCGGCGAGGCTATTGCTCAAATAGAATACTCCCGAATTATCGGAAGCTTGATGTATCTAATGAGTTGTACTAGGCCAGACATTGCTTATGCTATAAGTAAACTGAGTTCGTACACGAGCAATCCGAGTGCGGATCATTGGACCGCTATAATACGGGTTTTGAGATACTTACGGTATACTCGAGACTATGGATTACACTATGGTCGATATCCGGCTGTGTTAGAAGGCTACACAGATGCAACTGGATATCCGACATGAAGGATTCTAAGAGCACAAGCAGCTATGTGTTTACACTCGCTGGAGCTGCTGTGTCGTGGAAATCCTCGAAACAAACGGTTATAGCAAGATCCACTATGGAATCCGAGTTCTTTGCCTTGGATAAATGTGGAGAAGAAGCTGAGTGGCTACGCCATTTCGTGGAGGATATTCCTAAGTGGGAAAAAACCTGTGCCGCCTATATGCGTACACTGCGATAGTCAATCGGCAATTGGACGAGCACAGAGTACTATGTATAATGGTAAGTCGAGACACATACGTCGTCGACATAATACCATTAGACAACTGCTCTCAACTGGGGTTATCTCGATGATTATGTGAAATCTACGGATAACATGCGGATCCGCTAACCAAAGGGTTAAATAGAGATGCGGTTGAAAGGTTGACGAAATGGATGGACTTAAAGCCTTAAAGTATAAAAGTGCTAAGAAGGAAACCCTACCTATGTGACTTGAGATCCCAAGATCTAGGTTCAAAGGGACAACCTAATCTTAGGACTTGGTATCACTGTGGGGGATAACCCCGCCCATTCCTGTCAAGAAACAGTGATGACGGAAAAAGACTAGCATTATGATGTTTTAATGACTATCATAGAGTATTGATAGAAAATACTCGCGACGTGAAAGTCACCTATGTTAGGGAGAAGTGGGGCCGCTTCAAAGGAGAACTGAAAGGCTCAGTTCTTTAAAAGCTCTCGCAGAATCAGGACGTGTCCATGGCCATAATGGACAAAAACCATGAGAACGGAACAAGAGAAAAATGGTCTCTGTGTATTGTGCGTGGGTTCGTTTACACGAAAAGCAGGACAGTTCAAAGACATTGTGTTCTACTGGACTGCAGTAAACCAAGCGTGCATAAAAGGAGGAAGTTCAAATGGTAAACATACTATCCTCTATGCAGAGTATCATTAGATTATCAGAAACATTAATCAACCAAATAATTCTCATTCATGTGGGGGATTGTTAGATAACATATAATTGATTTTATAAATTATATGTGAATGAGAAATTTAGAAAATTATTTTATTTATGAATTGGGCTTTGAAAATGCTATTGGGCTTCGATTTTGGCCCAATAACGGCCCAACTTCTAGAAGATTGGGTTGATGGCTTGGTGATTGAGTGGCTTTTTGGAGTGGTTAAAAACCACTCCTCAACTCAAACGTGTATGTCATTTAAAAAAAAGTTAATTAATTTTTATTACATATTTTTGCTATAAATAGGCCATTATTTCTAAGGAAAAATACACAAGAAATAAAGAAAAAAAATACTAATTCACAAAAATATTTTTGCTATCATTCTTGTTCTGTTCGTTGTCGGTGTCGTTTTTGTGCTAAACGAACGCCGAGTTTTTCGAAGTATCCTGAGAAATAGACGCTCGTTAAAACCTCTAGCACATGCGTGAGGGGGCGAATCTATTTTAAGAAAATTGTGTGCTAAACAATCTTCGAATATTTTATTTTCTTTTCCAGCCAACAGTAAAAGTGCAACGTTATTCATATGCCGGAAGAAATTTAGTTTCCTTCTTTCTTTTTTCTAATATGTATTGTAGAGAAATCATACTTACTGCTGTGCTGATATAGATATTTCAGTCTTGTAATACAATGATGTACGATTTGAAACTTATTTTGTCAGAATATAAATTAATATCTATTTGTTCTTGCTACCTATTTTGCAAAGCTATGGAAAACCGATAATTACTTTATGTAGTGAGTATTTTTACATAAAAATTAAGTTGCAAGCGAGATTCATGAGAGATTGGAGTTGAAATCTTTGTCCTGATAAAGTATTTAAGCAATAAAAAAGAAAAAGAAAAAAAGAAAAATGGATATAGCTCAAAAGAAAAAAACGAGGCAAGAAAGAAAACTAGGTTTCATATTGTCCTGATATATTATTCAAGCATTTAAATGAAAAGAAAAAAAGGATAGCTCGAAAAGAAAAAAAAAAAAAAACGAGGCAAGAATAGAAAGTAGGTTTCACATTGAGTTTTCACTTAAATGGTATCGGAAAATGTTAACTATACATCAATAGATAGATAGAAACATAACCACTATGATAGTGATAGTAAAATATACATATATTATATACTATATATGATGCAAGCAAGACAGAGACCTCGTCACATTATATTACGTTACTTTTATATTTCTTTTACGTTAAAATAGTCTTTACTAATTTTGGATTTATCGCTAGGACAAAAAAGGTTACTATTGGGCAACGTCATTAAAGCATGATTAGTTTAATACTCATGATGGGGAAACACTAATTAAAGTAGGTTAATGTCACTCTCTATTCATCATCATCATTATTTAACCAACAGTAAATACCTGTCTATTAAAAATGATGTTTTATTCGCCTTTCCTATAATAGGTCCAACTAGAAAAGCTTACCCAATAATTTTCAGGAAGACGACATCGTCATATTGCTCATAATGAAGTTAAAATTCAATTCATATTCAGCTTAATCGAAAACTTTATTTTCCTATTATAACATGCATGCATTAATTTTTTTATTGAACCCAAATAGATTTGACATAATACTATGCTATGGAATACAGTTTAAAACATAATAACCTTGTTCTACGCACGCTTTACATAAACAACGTAAGCCTATATACTCAAAACACAATTATTACACTCGGTAGAAAGTACATAAAATTTGCCTTACAAACTCGTTGGCCGTTTCAAAAGCGAAGACCTAATAGTCGCACGAACGTGTCATAACAGCAAAGCAAATCTGTACTGTATAATTACTTCATTACGAAGCTTAAAAAAAGCGGACCCACGTGATGACGTAAGCCTACAGTTCAACTGGGTCCCACTACAAAAGCTAGGACGAAACGACGACAAAATACCCCGCCTGGGCCACCACGGACTACCCATGGGTTTTCCCCATAAATATCCCCTCGTTTGCTTACATTCTTCCCTTTCCCCTTCTCTCTTCTCTCTACTGTTAAAAGCTTTAAGCCGTTCGTAGATTATTTTTCAGGAAAAAAAATAAAAATAAAAAACAAAACATTTAAATAAAAAACAATGCTTATTCCGAGTCAGCCTTGGCCGATCCCTTTCCAACTTCGAACCGGCCTGGGGACACCTCGAATCGGTTTTCTTCAGTCCGCCCCCGCTCTCAGGAACCGGTCAGTTCTTTCCCCGGTCGGACTCTTCCAATCCGAATTCCAGACCCCATGTTCCCTCCCTGAGGATTCGACCCTAGAAAACTCTCAAAACCTTAACAATTCAAACCCCGGTCGAATGAACAGGGCCGGGCTAAGCCTGCTAAAAGGGCATTAGATTCAAAAGCTTTAGACGAACGTAAGCGAAGGAGGATGATTTCTAACAGAGACTCGGCTCGAAGGTCGCGCATGAGGAAGCAGAGAGACACCTTGAGAACATGAGGAACTTTCTAAACGGCTTAGGGTTACGAACCGTGAGCTGTCGAACCGGGTTCGGAGTTTTGTCCACCATAACGGTTCGGTTAGAGGGAGAACGAGCGGTTGAGGTCTGAAGCTGTGTGTTGAGGCAAAGGCTTTGGACTTGCGACAAGGTTGGTCGTGAGACAGCTCAGCAGCATCTCATTAATGATAATAATAACTATAATATCAATGCTAGTATCTATAACGATGGACATTATCATCACAATCTTTAATTACATAATAGATTTGTGACTGGCTGACGTCCGAGAATATTAGTTATACATAAATGAGCAGCAATTGTTATTACATATGCTCGAATTGTCTCTCTCTCT